>BHFT01001434.1:0-78233 GCA_004320025.1 Laticauda laticaudata
GATGACAACGGATGGAGCCACCCCCGAAATTTTGCTCGTCCGCTGTGTCCTTTATGCATACGTTTTGCATCCATCATCCAGTGGGACCTAGCCTTTAACAGTGTTCTTCCCACATTGTTGAAAAAAACAAAGTAAATGCTTTATTATAATTCTTAAGAATACATTTAATCTGAAGTAATGAACTTGATCAGTAGCAATTGATGGCAATGGAGATGAGGATTGCAATATACGTCAGGTCAATTTATCACTTTTAAAAGCTTTACCTAGTAGACCAACTAATATTTTATTAACAGTTTGCATGATAGCAGAAGGACAAATATCTCACTCACTATCTTGTTAAACTTGGCGGTAAAGACATCAGCCTATATAATTCCAGATGGTTCAGTTTCTCATTTCTTTTTCAGTCCACATATTAAAACTTGGAGGATATGTGATTAAGTTTTTAATTTAAATTTTTATTATTTTCTGTTATTGGGTTGTACTAAGTACCACTGTACTACTGGAATTATGCAGTTTGGTTGTAATGTCAAAATGCACAATTATTTTTATTTTAAAAATAAAACTATGTATGCTTTGCTGCACTTTTTAACATGTCAAATGTTTTGTTCAGAGTACTTTTTACACTGAATATTTTATTATAAATCATGGCAGTCAATTTTCTTTAAATGGTATTTAAATGACAGTCATTCTGAAGTAATTTCTTGGGAATAATGGGGAGATGCAGAAACAAGTAGTAGGCAGGTAGAACATCAAGCTACTTTTTTCCATTTTTGAGGACTAATTTTTTGTATCCCAAGCAATAGGTGGTCAACTTTAAAAAAAATCAGGTAGCTCATCTTAAACAAAAAGAACTTTGATTTTCCTGTTTCTCTGCAAGACGATTATCTGACAGGATCAATATCTTGTCTGAGCACAAACTATCAATAAATGACAATAGTGGGGTCACCACATTTGAAGCAAATGTCTGATTACTTGAGTTATTTCCAAAAAGAGGAGCAAATAGTTGAACATTAAAACTATTATATATACATTTAAGAGCTTTTATGTGATTAATACATTCAGTCATTAATAAAATATGGAATTTAGTCAAGAAAAAAATGCAAAAAGTAAACTGCTACAAACATAATTTTCAATTAAATAATTTTGAATCCATATTATTGAATAATCATATGACAAATAGTTTAAAAAAGCAAGATCAGCTGTCTTTGGACCATTTAAAATCTTTCTGAAACAAAATTCTAATGTGAAATTTTCAATGGATGTAGCTATTATTTTTGATATTGAATAACATTTTATTTATTAGTTGTTTTCTTGTTTGTTTTCTATAGTATCCCACAGATGCATGTTACATGATGTCCTACCGGTACATATTGCTACCTGGCAAGCAGATTGTAGGAGATGACTAGGCAGAACCCAAAAGAGAAATCAAACACATCATAAGTCTCTTTCCACCCCCAAGAGATCAAAGCTCACTCTGAATTCCATTTATTCTTACCTACCACTAATTTGCTATGACCATTAATCATTCAGATTCTTATAGAGAACTTAAGCTTGCTTTTAATAAAGTGTTGTAGAAAATAATAGTACTGCTTTTAATAATGTGTTGTAGAAAATTGAACAATCAGGGTATAGCATTGAGAAGGAGAAATGTTTATTACAATGATTGTTGGGTGCCTGATTAAAAAGAAGGATCATGAACAATGGGAAAATATTTTTTTTATAGAAGTTGACGGTTACAAGGTAGGAAATTCTAGATATCTGATTTGCTGTCTAGCTTTGGGGAAATTAGGTAGGTCCTTGTCCATACTTCTGGGGCTATTTCTACTGGTAGGCAAAGCCATATTTTTAGGCAGAATTGAGGAAGTCCATTGTTGAGGGAATGGAATGTTGAGTTCATCAAGCTGGTTGAAGGTGAAATACTTTTTCTATGCTGCAACTCCCTTAACAGGGCAACCCTTGGCCTCTAGCAATAGTAATAGCACTTAAACTCATGTACAGCCCCATAATGCTTTACAGTGCTCTCTGAGTGGTTTACAACATCAGCATATTACTCCCCTGGGTTCTCATTTTATTGACTTCAGAAGGATGGAAGGGTGAATCAACTTTAAGACTGTCAGGATCAAACTCCTGGCTGTATGCAGAGTTAGCCTGCAATACTGCATTGTGACCATTATGTGACCAGGTTGTACATTGTGAGCTGATGTAGAAGCTTCAATTCTTCAATTTAGATGGGATTGCAGGAAGATTTGTCTAGGGTCAGAGCAGGTGAATTTGGATTAGGCAAAAAGATTTTATAGCCTTGACCCAGTTCACATATAAAATATAGGGAGAAATGTGCAGCCACAATTATATTTGCTATGTTCATTTTCTCTACAATTGACCAATGGTTTTTATTCTCACAGTGTGACTTTTTCTTTTTCTCTTCATGCCCCCTACTAAATACAAAATCCTTGAATTTCTGCTATGCCAATTGTTCATGGTGGTAGTGGCTCTGCCTGGGAAAGATGAATTAAGAATACTGGGAATAAGTGCTAAAATATGTATACTTTCAGCACTTTTACCGAACGCATGAAGGTTATTCTACCTGCTCAGATAAATTAAGTAAGCATCTATATCAGGAAGCAGCAATGTAGAAAGATATTGAAGAAAGATAATTATTTTAATAACAATGGCAAAGGCAAAGACATAGCCATCATGTCATATTGCACAAAAGAGGCAAGAATTAACCTAGGGTATTTAACCAAGAAAACTGCATTCAGTACATACACCAGAACTGAAGAACAACTGAGGATATTTTGGATTACTAATGAATTTTAGATTAAATTCTAAATTTTATCTTAGTAGCTAGATTAAAATTCTTGGGACGTCTGCTTGCTGATATTGCCAAGCAAGAAAACAAAATTTGAAGTGCAAAGATAGAATTACATTGAGAATATGTAACATGATGCATAACAATCCAAATCTCAACCCAGTATAGGGTGAAATGAATTGACTAGCCATAAAATTGTGAAAGTATATTAAAATGGACCGAAATGCCTGTACTAAATATTAGCCTCTGGAAGGCCAGTCTTATTTTCAGAAGGAGGCTGTCCCTAAGCTAAATGTCATTGTCAAAAGACAATACTTTTTAGTCTCAGTCCCTCTCACTTCAAGAAAGCAAGGATAAAAAACATTAATATCAAAAGTGGATATGTTAACATTTTGACCATAATATCGCTATATTGCAAATTATATTAACTTCAATAATTCATTCCATGTAACCTTGGATTAGTTTTAAAAGAGCTTCAAATTTCAACTAATATTAGATTTTAATGGCTGCTTTAGAAATTTAATTATAGAATCTTGAACTGGTCTTATCATAAATAAATCATAAATAAATGATTTAATTTCAGTTGGTCAATTGAAATTCAATTGGTGGCTTTTTAGAAAAAGCTTTTAAACTGGTGCGCTGCAAATTAAAAATTTTGAATATATTTTCATTAAAACAGTTCCCTTTAATTTTTATTTGATGAAAATATGGTATTGTAATGCTTAAGTTAGATTCATAAGTGGCAATGTTTTTTTTTATTTTGAAGAGTGTCCATAATCTTGTTTTATATTTAATTTGCATTTCAATTATTGGTCTGTTTTATTTGAACATGAATTAATATTTTAAGTAGGACTTATATTTAAGATGAATTTGAAAATAAATTATTTTCTATATTGATTAACTTTTGGATTTTATTCATAAGTAATAAGATTATCTAAATGTGTAGCCATTTTACAATAGTTTGGTAAATTATTAATTTATTAGATTAATGGAAATCACCCCATATATTTCCAAATGCATTTCAGGTGTCTACAGTTTATAAAAAACCTTGGTTTTTCTTTATTAGCTGAATTCTAAGTTAATTGGAATGATTATTCCTAGGATAATATCTTTATGGTGTTAAATATTACAAATTATACATGTAGATACACAGATTATCAATATATAACTGAAAATTCCAAGAAATTTATGAAAAGCTCAAAGACTGCAAAACATACTATATTTTGATTATTTGGAGATAAAGGATTAATCTTGAACCTTATTCATCTGGGGGGAAAAATATAATTTGAAATTATTCCATCTAAAAATGGCAGGCAAATTAAATATTTGGGTGGGATGTGTCAGTACTCTAGATCAGTTTATTGTTATCATTCCTTCAATACCTTTTATGCATTTAGAAAATTGAGTTGCCTAAAACTCTGCAATAGAACTATATTCAGTTATATATTTTTTTGTTTTACCTTGTTGCATTAGCAGTTTCTGAACCTTCTCCTTACCTATTTATTGTCATATTGGAAAATATTTTGGAAAAATATCAAAATCTGCAATTGACTTCTATAGGAAGCTAAATAGTATTATTAAGATAAATACTGGTAAATTTCAAAAACTGAAGAAGAGTTTGGAATGAAGAGTGGGAATAGCCATTTTTTAAAAGAAGTAATAATCTTGTATTTTAAATAGTGTTAAGTACATTGCTTTGAATCTTAAAATGATACTAATTCATCCAAGTATATATATTTTATGTTCATTGGACATCTCAATGGATGTTAAAAGGTTGGGTGTCAATCTGTTCAGGCTGAAGATGTGATATATTTGACATCTATGATTTGTTGTGGGTGAGTAGTCACATTATTGCTAATATGATTTTGGGAAGAGAAATAAGATGTTTAAAACTGTTAACGTGAGATGAAATATATAATAAAACCTTTTAATGTATTGATTTATGAAAAATTTAAGACTCAGTAAATTTGAAATGTAGCTAAAAAGATAAATTTGTAATGTTAGAAAGAAATTGCCCCTTAATTTTCAAGAGTCAACAGTCCTGGATGGAAGAAATATACTCAGTATCAGTCTTTGAATTGGCTATTAACATAATAAAAATAATTTATTTACTGTAATTCATTTATTTCAATTTATATGACTGTTCATCTCATCATCATGATTCTGAGCAAGAACAACAATTTAAAAATACCAACAAATAACAACATAATAAAAAATACATCATTGTCAGCTGTGATGTGGTAAAACTATAATGAAACATTTAAAATTTAAACATCAAAAATAGCCATTTCACAGGCTCTGCATTTGATCAATAAGCAGCATGCATCTTGTAAATAAAGTTTAATCCACTGTTTAAAATTTAGTTACTTTTATTTATTTATTGAGATGTGTGTGTATATATATGTATGTTTTGTTTGTGTTCAAAATTATTTATTCATTTTTAATATGATGTAATATTTTACATTGCACATATAATAGATTTATTTTATGTCAATGCAAAAAAAAAAAAAAAAAAAAGAGNNAAAAAAAAAAAAAAAAGAACAGAGAGGCCTGGACACAAATTTGATGGTGGAAATGAAATATTAGAAAAATAGTTATAAAATGTCATCTTCCAAAAATAATGCATCACTAACCATAAGATGTCCATTTCTGAACAAAGGAAAATAAAAATTTTGCAGTATGAAATTGCTGAAACACAATTCATCAAGAAGTTTAACTTGGACTGTGGTTTCAATGAAATCAAAGCTCTTTTTATCTTCATTCTCTTAATTTATTACATTTATATGCTGCCCAATTCCCAGTGACTCTGAGAGGTTAGGATTAGGGTTAATAGCATAGTAGTTAGCATTACTATGCTGCATATTGATTAGTTTACCAACACAACTTCTATCTTCCACTAAGTGCTTAGCTACATTTATTTATTCATTCATTCATTTATCTTGGTACCTTCAAGTCACTGTTGACTCCTGATGACTGCCTGAACAAGTCCCTGTAATTTTTTTCGCAACATTTCAGAAAACTGGTTTATCATTGCCTGGTTCCTAAGCCTCAGAGAGAGTGACTGGCCTAAGGTCCCCATCTGGCTTTTTACTTAAGATGGACTAAAATTTACTGACTCCCAGTTTCTACCCCTGATGCTTTAACCATGGGTATACAACTTTTTCGTTTGCATGGACCACATTGTGTGAAGAGAAACTGATTTGGGCTGCATATAAAATATATAATACAGTTAAGGCGTATACATCACAGAATAATATTCAAAGTTTACAATCTTGTGAGGCCACATTTCTAGCTGCCCAGGGTTCTCTGCAGCCCGTGGATCAGTGGTCGGATTCATTTTTTTTTTTACTACTGGTTCTGTAGGTGTGGCTTGCTGGGTGTGGCAGGGGAAGGATACTGGAAAATCTCCAGTCAGAGGTGGTATTTGCTGGTTCTCTGAACTACTCAAAATTTCCACTACCGGTTCTCCAGAACTGGTCAGAACCTGCTGAATGCCACCTCTGCCGTGGATCACAGGTTGGATACATGTGACTTCAATATTGCACTAAACTGGCACAAATGTTTGTGAATAATCATTGTTAACTAAATAAGATATCAGGGTCTGTACATTCTGTATTTCATTGACTTTACTGTATATGCATTATATTCTGGGAAGACATGTATGTGGTACTCAGTTTGAGTAATTAGGCTAAAATATGGCCTCTGTAAATCTATGCTGTTTTGAGGGGAATGAAGTTGGGGTTGCTGTCCGAGCTTTGAAAAAAACAATTGCAACCAGGCAAAAATGCTTCCCTCACTTCTCTAAGCATTTATCTGTTTACTCACAACATTACCCACAAGCACCCACGTTGGGTGTCATAACTATCTTTGATAATTGAGCCATGCCCTAGAATTTTCAAGGACATGCTGACATCCACAGGGAGACTCATCCCATCCAGGCCCTTTACTTACAAAAGTAAACATAAAATAGAGTGAAGAGTGTAGAGGATGTAGGAAGAAAAGTAAGAGCAAATGGCCCGCATTTGATGCCTGGAGACTGCTAGCTATTATAAATAGGCAAAAGGACTATCATTCAAGTGCCAGAGACACAAGGAACAATAAACAGCGCATCATGGTGGAAATCCTGCTTGGGCCTATGCTGGGAACCTCATAGCAGCTAGAAAAGGTGAACTACACTTTCAGCACCCCATCCCAATTAGCATAAGAACCTTTGGAAAAAGACACAAGTTGTAAGTGACTTTATCAACTATAAGACTTTTGTTTGAATTTGAGCATTAAAAGAATGAGTAAAAAAAAACCTGAATATTAAAAACATAAAGATTTATGTAACAACAGCAACTTGTAAAGCCTAGAAGCCTGGAATTGATCTGGAGTAGTAGTCTGTTCATGGAGAAAATGTGGAGGTCAATAAAGCATTGTGCAGAGATTTGCTATGTTTAGTTTGTCTAGTCCTTGGAAAACAAATTCTCAAAGCCACAATAAATATATTAACCTTTATGGTGTCAAAGAACATTTGCTTTGGAAATACTATTCCTCTGTGCTATTGAAGTGGGTGAATACTCTATAGTTGACACAAGTCTCCCTTATGCCCCCATGCTGATTTTTGTCACCTATATTTATTTGACAAGTAGAAGAAAGTTGCACAGTTCTGAACCATGTAGCTAAGCATTTAGCATCGTGAGGCCCCACAAGTTTCCAGCTTCAGAGACAATGCAAAATTTCTCAAACTTCAGGTAATTTACTCAATTACATGACAGTAGTTTAGGAACTCTCTTTGTGGTAGGCATTGCTTTGCAGCCCTGACAGCATGGATAGAGAATGGCCCTCGTGCCTGATCCATAACAGTCATTGCCTGTTACACACATTTCAAGATCCATTCAGGCTATGAAGATAATCGAGGCAGCTGACAGTTACCCTGCAGCTGCATGGATTTATGATGACACTGTCAAGAAAATGAGCCAAAATGACACAGTAGCTGGCTTTAGCTGCAAATAATGTGATAGGCTGTACAGTGGTAGTATAGCAGCTGCTGTCATTGCAGGTAATAGGCTATAAAGAAGGCTGATAGCAATACCTGTCATTTTTTAATGGCTGACTTCACTGAAGAGCTTTTGTGGCCTTTAACATGGAGATAATAGAAGATACAACAAATTTTACAGCTTTCACGTTGCATTCATAATTTATCTTGAGAGTACTACCCCAACAAGGACAACAGTTGTCAGGCTGAGAAACTACAGAACTGCCTTTGAATTCTGAGAGACTGTCTACCTTTATCAAGAATACAATTCAGGCGTAAGAGGGAAGGACGGGAACAATCTGACCTGCATTGTTTGGTTTTCGTATTACTTCGTATTACTGTAGTATCTTTGCAAGGCCTCTTTCGGTTGTTCTGATTCTGACTTTCTTTGAAACTGGATAATAAATATCCTCTCTTGTTTTACATCTTAGTACTGAATATGATTTGGTAACAAATCAGCAATCAACCACAAGAAAGAGCATTTTCTGATTTCCCAGCAGCTATGAAGAGTGACATATTGACACAGTACAGCAGATTCATTTCTGGAAGGAAAAAGAAGTATAGCAATTGGCTGCTTATTTGGCTGGAAATTTGCTTAAGTATGAAACTGGTTGGCAAAGTTCATGAAATGTATTTAACCAAGGTTAAGGTAAGCCAGCATGACTGAACAGCATCCATCCTATCATAGACCAGATAGCTTGAAGGGTATTCTTATCAGCTTCTTAACCCTTGGAAAGAATCTCTTTCCATATGGTTGAGCAATTCTGCCTGCCAGCCTTCCTGAAGACACCACAGAAATACTGAGAGAAATGTTATCACCTTCTATTTTCTATAAGGACAATAGTAGCTAAATTGCAGCTTTAATGAAGATAGCCTTGGAATGCATGTGTGCCTTCAAGTCAGTGTTGACTCCTGGCAACTGTCTAGATTAATCCCTGCAGTTTTCTTGGCAATAGCTGAAAATCGACTCCTGGCAACTGTCTGGATTAATCCCGGCAGTTTTCTTGGCAATAGCTGAAAATCAACAACAAATTGTTAACTTTTCTCCCCCCCTCCCCCATGCACACTATATTTAAAATAGCTGTTTTAAATTTTGGTGAAGTTTAACACATATGTCTCTTCGAGATTCTGAATATTTTTTTAAACACAACAGCAGAATTAAAAATTCAAGCTTGAAAAATTCTCTGCCATTCCTTGCCATTCTCTGTAATAGAAGTTTAAGCAAGATATATTCTCTTCTTCCTCTTCTGGTTTTGTTTTTTACTGTAGTTTCAAAATACTATGGTTCCTGGAGCCTCTGACTATCACACTGCACACATAATTTGGGGTGTGAGTGAGGTACTGTTGAGGTTTATATCCTGACAAAGCCTGATTGTAATCATATAGCTATTATTTATACTTTTTTTGAACCCTGTAATAATCCTTCAGACCCACGATAAAATACCTTTTTCTCATCTGAGCACCTAGCATTAAGGTGGAGCTAATTCTCCATCAATTTTCTCACTCGAGAAAATTCCTCTTGATTTACTCGTCTACTATTTTATCTGCTTTACTATAGTTAGAGTGATCATCGACATTTTTCCTGAATGATCTTTTCCTTATGTTTGTCTAGATAAATCTATTTTGTCCACAAAAGAAAGCATTTCCCAACTATTAGTTGTATTACCAATATTGTTATTTTCTAGCAATGTCTACAAATCCTATTTGAGCCAAGATATGTTCTCGGAAAGGAAGACAATGAAAGCAATTGCTTTGAAACTTCCCGATTTCTTTTAAAAATTAAAAACAACAAAAACTCAGATGATGCAATATGGCTAGTGGGAGAATACAAGGGAATATAGGAAATGAACACTAGATAGTTAAAAAAAAGTCTAGAAGAAGGGAATAGTAAAGCACTTTCACACTGTAATCAAGAAATATGTTTGTAATGCATGACTACTGAAACCAGATTGACTTGAAGGAAACTAGTTTTCCTTAGTCTAGAATAAGTAATTACAACAACCTATGCTACTCTCTTCTCCTCTTCCTTCTTCTCTTTGCTTTCTTTTTTTTTCTCATCACTGATATATAGTCAGTCCCTTTCCACTCCTCATTGGTCAATTATATCTTCCCCAATTTTGATAATTATTTTGATATTACAAATAAATATATATTTTTACTATTAATCAGCATATTACTCAAACTATGTTTTTTTATGCTTTACATTTGAATTGCAAATAGTCCTCGGCTTATGATTACTGTCATTTAAAAAACATTTCAAAAATATCTCTTTGAGGATTTATTGGATGATGCGGGGGCAGCAATGGGAAGTACCTCAGTGGGGAAAAGTTTTCACTTGGGGAATTGCTGCGTGAATTTCAGTTCTAGCTTTGCTTAATTGCAGTTCACTTGACTTCTAATAAAACTGTAGCTTTTACAACAAATGGAACCAAAGATTGTTTCTACTTAGAAGTGCTAACTGAGATGGAGCTGACAATTGCAATTGGGATCAGATTTAGTCGTAAATTGGTATGGTGATAAGTTGAGACACCCATGTGACCAGACCTAATTTTTTTTTAAAAAAAAATAAATTTTATTGATTTTACAATTAAAACAAACCAACAACACATACATAAATGAAAGAGAGAAAAAGAAGAAAGGGTGAATCATTGCCTCCATTATTGAAATCCAAATTGGTATTTTTAAATAGTGTTTTTTCCATATTTTCTTCCAGTTAGTTAATAATGAGACTCTGATTAGGTTTCTGTGAAAATATTTCTGGCTAGTTTTCCCTACATCCCATAAAAAAGCATGCCATCCCCTTTGCAAGTCATGGCCTTCTAAGAATAATATTCTTTTATTGGTTAAATTCATCCATTTGTTCAACCATACTAAAGAGGCTGCACTACAATACAACTCCCAATTTAGAAGTGCCAGGCCCCCCCTGCTCTTCATATCCTACATTGCCTGTAAATTTATTCTATGTTTTTTCCCTTGCCAGATAAATTTTACAGTTATTTTGTTAAGTTCTTCAAAAAAAATTGTGTACTTTGATTGAGATCGTCTGAAATATGTATAGGAATTTTGGAAGAATATTCATTTTAATAGCAGCAATCCTGCCTAATAATAGAGTCTGGTTGCCTATCTGTCAGAAGTAGTACAGGCAATCTTTGATTTACAATCATTTATTTAGTGACCATTTGAAGTTACAATGGCATTGAAAAAAGTGACTTATGACCATTTTTCACACTTACGACCATTGCAGGATCGTCAGTCAAAATGGCATTTATTTATGATGGTTGCAGAGTCTTGGAATTGGCATTTTGTGACGTTCTGACAAGAAAATCAATGGGGAAGCCAGATTCAATTTACAACCATGTTACTAAATTAAGCCCATGTCACACTGCACCAATGGATAGAAAGATGATGTAAAACGGAGAGAAACACTTGCCATCCATTGGTTAACGCGATTCATCCGTTCTGTACTCACTGCCTCCGTTTTTCCTCCTCTCTATTCCGTTCATCCGTCGACTGAGGTTCGCCATCGCTTCAAAAGTTTTGAGCTGCTCAAAACTTTTTGAGGGAAAATATATCAACGCGTCCGTTCTGGCATCCGCAAAGCACACGGGACATCCGTCTACATCTGTTGTCATCCGTTACACGTCCGCTATATCCGCTAGGCATCCACTGGCGCAACTCAATCTGCTCCAGTGGAAAATGGAACACAGGGAGGAAGTGAAACAGAGCGTGGAACGGACACGCAGCATTAGTAGCACGGATTGAGAAAGATGAAAGCGGATGCAGCTCGCATACAAAGCAATTAAAAAATGGAAAAAAGGTTCGCAGAGGGGACCTATCTTGGATATTTAGGATGTCTGGCAGGATGCCTAGAGGATGCAAAAGGACACCTAGTGGAAAACTACATTTTCTATAAAAAGGGGAGGAACTCATCTGGATTCTCACTTTCAGTCCAGCAGCCCTGCTGTGCAGACGCTCTTCAGCCTTCCATCTGGCTCTGGCTCTTCCACAGCATCCATTGATGTCCACCATGGATCATAACACAGTCCTTTTGTAGCCACCATCATTCTGCAACAGTGCGAAGCCATCTACAGGCTCTTTCAACTGTTCTACGGGAAGAAAGGAGGCGGCCAAGAAGTGTCTGGGTCCGAAGATGGATCGGGAAAAGAGCAGAGTATGGAGCTGTACAACAAGCTGATGGTGAAGCTGAGGAACGAAGACCCTGCGGCATTCCAGAACTTCATGAGGATGCCGCCAGCCATGTTTTGACGAAGTTGTGGAGCGGCTGACACCCAGGTTGACCAAGTGCAAACACCAGCTTCTGGCCCAGCCTGGAAACCTGGCGCTCAAGGTGGCACTGACTCTGCGCCACCTGGCCTCCGGGACCACGTACAGGAGCATGCAGTACGGCTGGAGGGTGCCACACAACACCATCAGCAAAGTGGTCAGAGAAGTGGTGCAGGCCATCATCGAAGAATACCTGGAGGAGCTCCTCCATTGCCCTCCACTAAAGAAGGCTGGAAGAAAGTTGCAGAGTAGTGGTATCAGAAGTGGAACTTCCCCCACACCATTGAGCCATAGATGGGAAGCACGGGCTGCAAAGCTCCAGCCAACTCAGGGTCCACTTATTTCAATGACAAGGGCTTCTTCAGCATCATCCTCCTTCGCCATGGTCGATGCTGACTACAAGTTCATGTACTTCGATGCTTCAGGCAATGGGTGAGCTTCAGATGCCCAGGTATACAACGCCAGTCACCTCAAGGAGGGGCTGGAACACAACCACATCATGCGGCTTCCCAGATCCAGAACCTGCCCAACGACATGCAAGATGTGCCCTACTTCATCATGGGGGATGACGCCTTCTCCCTCAGAACCTACCTCATGAAGCCCTACACTTCCAGACTCCTCACCCGTGAAGAGAGGATCTCAACTACAGCTGTCCAGGGCAAGGCGGGTGTGGAGAACGCCTTTGCATCCTGGCCAACAGTTCCAGGTACTTCTCACCACCATGCATCATTCACCCAGAGACCGTGAGGAGGATCGTGGAAGCTTGCTGCATCCTGCACAGTCTCATGCGCACCGCTACCCAGTGTTGCAGAAACAGCTCGTGGACCTCCAGCAAGGCAATGGGGACATGGAGCCTGGGGAATGGAGGCAAGGGGTGAAACCTGATAGACACTGAGGATGCGCCAGGCCCCAACAGAGCCTCACATGAAGGGAAGAAGCAGCGCAACCTCCTGAAACACTGGTGCAACTCCCCAGCTGGGCGGTGGAGTGGCAAGACAGGATGATAGTTGCTTAATGGATGCTTCCTTCAGCCTGTCTCATCACACTGTGAAATTGGCCATGTATGTTGGGTGGCCCTACAATGAACAGGGCATTTAATAAAGAGTTGTGTTTATGTTGAAATGTGTTGATGAATGATTAAATTGTTATTGATAATAAAGGGCCATAGGTGTGGCACCTGGGAGGGTGGACTATACAGTCCCACTATGCTTGCACTGGAGGTTTATCTATCCCACAGCTATTACCCATCCCAAAGGTATCCCTGCCCCATCCCACAGGTAATCCCTGCCCATTACCCATCCCACAACCATGCAAAGGGCTTAAACCATTTCTAAAAGTTTTCACCAAGATTTATTTAACAAAAATAAATGAAGGCAAGTGTGTGAAGCAAAGATAATTTTTTTTAATAACAAGCTGTAAAAGAAAAAATGAACCCAAGTCAAAGTATCCAAAGCAAAAATAAAGTCAACAGGTAGCCACCCAGGTCTCTGGCACTCTTCTTGGTCACTCTGAGGCATGCCCAGTCTCAGGGGTGAAGGTCAGGTACTGTGGAGTGTGCTGCTGCTGGAGTGCGGTCTGAGGTGCCACTGGGGTGCCTGGCCCCGAGAGACAACAGGGGATGGTGTATTGAGAGCTCTCAGACTGCTGGCTCAGCCCGTGATGTTGGGAGCCCCTTCCTCCATGACATGGGGTGTCAGCCCCAATACCGAATGACAGATGTTCTGCAGGCTGGGCTTGGCTGTGGGGTGGAGGAAGGAGCAGTGTATGGGAGCTGTCTGGTCTGCAGCTGGGTGAGGACTGGCATCGGTGGCATTGGTGGCGTGGGTGGCAATCTGTGCGTGGCTGGCAATCGGTGGTGTGGGTGGCATCAGTGGCATCAGTGGAACCGGTGGTATCCGATGTACCTGTGCCTGGACTGGAGGAGCTGCCCTGTGCTGCTGGACTCGCCTGGTAGCCATAGCTTGGTAGGGGAGTGCCTGTGGAAAGCCTTGAAAGGGCAGTGACATCACCTGGGGTGGAGAAGCAGGCCTGGACTGGTGGGAGCAGGTTCAGCTTGGTCTGGAGGGTTGTGAAAGAAGATCGGTGATCTGTCCTTCACCACCTGTACTGGGGTTCTGACATGTTATGAGGGTCTGGTGACAATAGGTGAGGAAGGGGCTTGCGGTTGAGGATGGGGCGTCGGTGTGTACCAGCTGAGAGAGAGAGATCTATGGCTGGCTCCTGATGGTGTCTCTTTATCTCCAGCAGGACAGTGTGCTCTGCCCTCTCTGCCTTGGTGGAGGTGGAGCTGGGGTGGAAGCGGGTTGGCCTGTGGGTGGAAGTGCCGTCTCCTTTCTCCACTGCATCAGGGGGTCCTCACGCACATCCGCCAGAGTAGTGCAGCTTGTTGGGTTCTCTCGTGTGCAGCACTCCAAGATACCTGCCGGACACAGCGAGCTGAACTTTTTGCCCATAGGGACTGGCTCTCAAGCAGGCTCCTGAGAGAAGGGTTGTGAGAGGGGCTGCTCCTCAGTGGTGGATCTCACCCTCCAAGAAGCTGCATTTTGGCCATCACGTAGGTCTCTCTGTCCATCAAGCTTGACCACGGCCTGGGCAGATTTCTTGAGGTGCAGCTTCCCCGTACCAGGGTGTGCATGTGCTTCCACCAGCCGAGGAGCACCTCCGAAGTGTAGCCCAGGCTCTCCGCATTCTCTCTCCAAGCAGCCTGCTTTCCTTTTGGTGTCTCGATAGAGCCTGTGTCCCTTCCGCCAAAGATATTCATTCTCCCTCAGCCACTCCAGCCACTCCTCCTCAATGTTCCTCTTCTATGGTGAATGGCTCCTCTCCCGTTCACACATCTGCCTCTTCCTCCCTTTGGCAGGCCATATGGGCCCTCATCAGAAGGGCTTCGAGGTTGTAGGGGCTGCTCCTCCACACCACCACCACCACAGCAGCAGCAACAACAATAGCAGCAAAAGCAGACAGCAGCCCAGCAGAGCAGCAGCACCAAGCAGCACCAGGAGCACCAGCAGGCACCAGCAGCACCAGCAGCACCAGCAGCAACCAGCAGCACCAAAGCACGCAGGAGCACGAGTAGGACAGCAGCCAGCAGGACCAGCAGGACCAGGAGCAGTGCCAGCAGAGTAAACGCAGCAGCAGAAGCACCAGCACCAGGAGCAGCAACCAGCAGAGTAAGCACCAGCAGAAGCACCAGCACCAAGGAGGCAGTGCCAGCCAGAGTAAGCACCAGCCGAAGCACAGCACCAGGAACAGTGCAGCAGAGTAAGGACCAGCAGAAGCACCACCTCCAGAAGCAGCATCAGCAGAAGCACCAGCACCAAGAAGATCGAGCCCAGGCAGCAGAAGCTCCAGCAGAAGCAGAGTCAGGGCAGGGATTGGAGGGTGGCCCTGTCCTCTTGCCAGGGCTGGCAGACACAAGATGGCAGAGGCTTCCGTTTCTTCCCCATGGTTGTTGGCTGGCTGGCTGGCTGGCAAGCTGTGTCTGGAAGCAGGTCTTTCCTCTGAATGGTGACCTGCTTGCGAGCTGCTTCCCTTTATATCCACGGGGTTGAGCAATGCATCCTCCCACATGGCGGCAGTGAATGCTAGGCATCCGCTAGGCCAATCCGCTAGGCATCTGCTAGGCATCCGCTAGGCATCCGCTAGGCATCCGCTCGCATCTGCTCTGATCGCTTCATCCGCTCGGCATCCGCTCAGCATCCGCTCTTTCCATTCCGCGTCCACTTTGCTGTGCTCCCCGGAAGCCTTGCGGATGTGCATCTGCTTCCATCCACTTCCATCCGCTAGGCTTCGCGTGAGTTCCGCTTTCCATCCGTCCTACGTCCTCCCCCCATCCCGTTCCTTTCCGTGTTGTCCGCTCTGGTTATGCAAATTCAGGGCACTTTTGAAAGTGGATAACAATGGATGGAACATTTTGTTCGTCCGCTGTGTCCTTTTTACAAACGTTTTGCATCCGTCGGCCAGTGTGACAGGGCCCTTTACAGCTGCAGTGATTCACTTCACAGCAGACTGTACATGTGACACAATTGCAAAATTGCAGCCAGAAAGATCATAAAATGGGGCAATACTTACTTAACAACTATCTTGCTTAGCAACAAAAATATGGGGCTCAGTTCCAGTTGTAAGCTGTAATGCATTCCTGTAAAGGGCAGGGGATTAGTTTAGTTAATCTCCAAGATTCCTTCCTAACTGTACATTCTACGATTCTAGGACAGAGTTTCTTAATCTCAGCAATTTTAATTTATGTGGACTTCACTCCCAGAAATTCTCCAGCCAGCATGGGTAGCTGGGAAATTCTGAATGTTGAAATCCACACATTTTAAAGTTGCTGAATTTGAGAAATTCCACTGTATAATATGAAGTTCAAAGCAAGGATGTAAATGGACAATAAATTCTCATGTGGGGTTTTTGGGTTTATTCGTATAATACTGAATATTTGAAAAAAACTTTTACTTAAGATGAATACTATTTGATAGTCAGGAGAATCACAGAGCACTCTACTTGATGATAGCAGTAAACTTACTCAATGTCTAAGTGAAGGAAAGACTTTTATTAAAGCAATTCATTATGACCATGCTTGGCATAGCCAGGATTCTTGTGTTAAGGATTAATACAGCCATAATTTTACTTAAAAACACTTGCATTAACGAAAAGGATTTATTTTACATTTCTATGGTGATCCTTTCGTAATGTAAAATATGACTATTCCTGACAAATTTGTAGAGCTTTATCTTTGAGAGTGCTTTCTGACTCTTTCCTGTTTGACAAAACTTTTCAGAGAATTTCTTGAATTATTACTTCCCAAAATTGTACCAGATGCTATTTTTCCTCAAAATATCCTAAAATTCTAAATAGAAAATTTCAAGACTATAGATCTCTTTGAAAATTGTTTTCCTCATTCCTCAAAATGCTCAATAAGGTTATGTTATGCATAATTTGTTAATACTCGTGACTTCTACATATCAGACCAGAGAAGTGGAAGATTTGATCCTTTAAATATTTGTATTGTTATTATATTTGAGTAATGTTTGATTTTTCAGTGTTTCAGACTATAACGGAAATAATCACAATCTAGCAACTGAATGTTAATGTGCAAAGCTACTGGCAGCAGTGTTAAAGGGGGTATAGGATACTGGCAGCAGAGAGAAGAGAATAGTAGAGGTATAGAAGACATAAGAATATCCAGCCCCATTCTGGAATTGCTCAAAATTCCCTAACCCAATCCTAACTCCCAGAATATCAAAGTGAATATTGTCCTTTGGAGGATGCCAAATTTGGGGCTTCTGGAACTCAGTTGGGGTTAATAATCTATTTCATTTGAGCTCCTAGAGACAAAGTGAGATATTGGCGTGAATATACAAGCAACCAAAAGAGATACCTCAGACTGGTCTGCTTTTCTACAAATAAAAGGTTAATTTCATTTCCTAACTGAAGACATTTTTTTTTGAAGAGCAAGTTCCTGACAAGTAGTAAAATGCATATGAGCTGATGCCCAAAAGGTTTGTCTGAGAGTGCTTTGATAAGTTTCTGCCATTTAATAATCCACACACTTTTGCTCTGTCATTTAGCAGACAACTTTATCAGCTGGGCTGTGATTTCCAGCTAGGCAACCAGATGAGACTGCTTTGCTCTTGAGGGCTTCTGCATTCAAGCACTTGCTCTACTAATTGAACATTTTAACTGATAACCAAAATCACTTGTAAACCATTTTATAAAGAATGGGTTACATATTTTTAAGCTGCAAATGCACAGCTGTGATGAAGGTGGGAGAGAATCCCTGATATAATTTTCACTTGCAAATTTATGGATTCATGCAGTAACTTCACTATGGATGATCTGATCTTCTGGCTTTCTTCCTATTCATTTTGACATCTCTTACCTTTCTATCAAAGCCTAGGATAAAAGCTACTGCCTCAAAACTGGCACATTTGATCTTAGAATAAACTGCCACAGACAAAAATATTTAGCAAAATTATTTCTGAATATGTTTATGACTGTAGAAACTGGCATTCTTATTTCTGAAAAGGTGTCTTATTTCTGAAAAGGTGTCAGAGAGGTATTTTTTCTTCCAATGGTTTCTGTCCCATTATGTAGATCATGGAAAGGAATATTTAAATGCTAGATCAACCATTAGAAAGGGGGGGAAGAGTATTTAGGAATTAGTTTTCAAAAATAAGATATTTTTAACTATATTCATGCAATCTTGCTCCAAATATTACCTATTCATCAAATCTTATATTTAATTAGATGCTTTACATTATAATAACCTGATAATAATAAGACATGAAAAATTGCTGTGAAGTTTTTTTGTTCATAGGCAGGTCTTTACTTATATGTGTTTGGATTAATTGGATGTGAATCCAATTAATAAAAATGATCTAGGCGTATATGATGTTAATGCAATATAAAATCACAGCCTGCTATTGAACATCAGCAAACATTCCCTGAATACCCCATTTTTATGCATCCTCTTCAAAGAAAAAAACCTTGCCTAGTAGGGAAAAGTAGTGCTACTTCCTCATTTTATTTTACAGGGTCAAATAGTGTGAATGAGCCTTTTTCTATTAGCACCACTTATTCAACCCTGAAACACATTAGCCAGAAAGCTGATAATCTTTTGATAATAAAACATAATCTATAATTAAGTCTTTTGGTCAGAGAAACATCTGGAATACTTAGGAACTTCCTGGGGTGGTTGTGTGAACTAAACCTGTTATTTTATTTGGAGGTGATCATATTTTCTCCTCTTTAGTTCATATATGCTTTTTAAGGCTTGTTCTTGTTCTCAGAACCAGGTATAATCCTATCATTATGGATAGCAAAGCAATTGAAGCAATCTTTTCAATTTTCAATTTCAATTTTCAAGCAATTGAAATTAATTGTGGAAACAGTATGTGGTGGAAACTATGAGGTGTTATAGGATAGAATTCAAACATGCCATGAACTATATTTTATCTTCTACTATAGTGGGAAACAACATTAGTGGTCAATTAGTAGCACTGAAGCAAATCTATCATTCCTTACAGTTAGTTTATGTTGAATTAAGGGGTGCTTTTCTCCCCTTTATCTTACATAAATGTCTTAAATCAGTCCCATCTACATATGGCCCTACCCAGGTAGGGTACTTATCTTCTTTGCTTGCTTTAGATCTATTTACTGACAATCTATCATCAATAGGAGTCTCGAAGTGGCTAGGTAGATGATTCATTTGGTGATGCTTCTTCAAAGGGCAAAGAGGTGTTTTTTGGCAGCTAGTCACAGTAATACCATAAGAAATGGCTTCTTCCACAAATACCTGCTCAGTTTTTTTAGAATTAGAATAACATATATTCTACCACACTTGCCGAGTGACGTGGGGAAGGGAGGGAAGGAGAGAGAGGGAGGGGGGAGGGGGAAAGAGACTGGCTTAAAGTCACCCAATTGATTTTATACTCTCAGTATCCTGGTCTCTAGCTGATGCCTTAACCACTCTATCAAACTAGCTCTAGCATGTCTGTTGAGAAATACTAGAAATTATCTCCAGCACAAATTATTTTGTTTTTATGTTTTTATCATTTTGGATCACATAATCAGGGCATCATCCTCTAGAGAAAACTAGTCCAGGATTTTTAAATGTATAGAGTCTCTCTTCACTTTTGCTAATAGTCTCCATTAATTTAGTATTTTCAACTGAAAAATTTCCAGCGGCACCGAGCTTATATGCAAAATATGGTCTATTAAAAGTCTACAGTGGTTTCCTTCGCTAATGCACTGAACAGGCTAATTAGGAATTAAGAAATCTTTGTAAATTATTTTAAACTTAAATTACGCTGACAACTGGGTTTTTAATTCTTTTTCTGATAGTTGACTGAGACATTGAAGAGCTGCACTCTAAGCTTTGACACCTTGTTCTGCTTCCATTCAATAGCAAAGCATGGCTCAAGGGAATCATTCTGAACCGAAGTACAAGCTTGTGACAGGTGAACTACTATGCTTCATCAGCTTTTTCAAAAAAAAAATATAAGACAAGTATTCTTTTCAAGACTTTTCTAACATAAGATATCCTGCTCCAACTTCCCAAATCCACACAACATCCCATGATTTTACAAGAGTAAAAGCAAAGGTGACAACCTTACTTAAGCTGTCAGTTTTCCTGCAAAGTGTCAGGTACCAATTAGGCAACATGCACCTCATATCTATCTGTATCCAAATAGATAGCTCTCTCAGAAAGATGAACAATAAACCTGGAAGTTAAATAGAACATATTTACAAGATGTAAATATGCATTGTTTGAACATTTTGGTTTGAAGTCTAAAAAACAGTAACTGGGATGGGGAGGAGGGGCTTGAAATTCAATGTTAATGAAGATAAAGCAGTTTTTTCTTTTTTGCATGCAAGGAGAGACAGATTGAATTCATATCTTAAACAAGGCAAGAATTCCACCTGACCTCATTATGTGTTTCTCAGGAGTGCATGGCTAGCTTTTTCTGCCAAATTAAAATGCAGATAGAGGAAGTGAGCACAAAGCAGACACATGCTGCCCCTTATAACTGAACTTTGAGAAGAAGATATTTATTCTTTTGCCTGAGCAATGTCTTAATTGTCAAACTCATTAATATTATCTGGATCCCTTGGTTAAATCAACCTTTAAAGGTGGAAGTCTGAGCTAATGAGCCACTTTCTGTATTTCACTGTGGCTGACAGCAAAAATGAAGTAGCATTCCACTATAACTTTTACTGAAATTTATTTTTCTTAATGGAAAAGTTTGAAAACATTCACCACCTTCTTATTTATGATTAAAAGACCAGCAGTACCATTACTATGGTATAGAATAGGCAGTGTGGTTACTATCAACAGCCATAGCAAATTACAGTACATATAGATGGCTATATTCATGGAGCAGTACTTCTTGGAAGTACTATTTATAATTATTGAATGTTGCCTATTCATCAGCAGTTTATTCAGTAGTTAAGCACTAAGATGTGTATGCCAGGACAAAACATTTTTCAAATTGTCAAGAAAGTATCAAATTTCAATGGCAAAATCCACACTGAAATAATAGATTTAGTAGGTAAATTTAGGTCTCAGAGTATTGTGTGTGATTTTAAATGAGGCAATGTGATGAAATACTTATCAGACCCTGGGAATATGGAGGACAGAGGAAAACCTGTCACAGGAGAGAGTTGGACCATTATTTAGTCCAAGGAAGGAGAAAACTCTAAGAGACGAACTCCAGCTTAATTTATGCCAAGGTATAAACTGAATGGGAGAATGGCTTTGACAGGCTTTAAAGATTATTTCATTATCCTACTAGCAATAAATATCCTTCCAATGGTCTTGTTTCTTGAGTTTGCCAGAATGTTCCAGGGCTTGACAGGGCAGATGATAAATAAAAGAAAAAGACAAAACTGGCAGATATTCAATCTATATCTCTTTTTTTTAATAATCTTATATATAAGAATGCAAATGTGCCTAATACTGTCACATTGGACCTTGTAGGTCTGTTCTATTTCACTGTCCCTTTTAATTAAAAAGCAATAGAAAAAGTGTTTTGCCTTAACCCAGGAGCAGACAGGGGCTTCTACTTTTCTTTGCATTCTATAAACTTAATTCTTTGATGCTTCCTGGAATGACACCCAATGGGGAAGAAGCCTCTAATCTGCAAAACAAAACAAAACAAACCTTGGTGCTTCCATAGATAAGCTGGGCTTTTTAAAAAGAAAAAAATGTAAGGAAAGATGGCTCCATCACACAATTTATAAATAAATGCAGCTCTTCTCTACCCAGTCTTGAACTGATGTGGAAGAATGAACATAGACCTCAATCCTGCTAACAAATCACCTTAGTTTGCTTCCAGCAGGATTCAAGGCAAATTATTTTTAATTGCTGCTGGCACCAGAACTACTCAGTTCAGCACAAATATAGAAATGCCTTTGCTCACTTGATGGATATTCAGGTATCACCGTTGAAGCGAAATGCTTAAAAGTTATGTTAATTCTATGACATGACAATGTGGGAACATGATTTCTAAAATATTCTGATTCAGAGCCATTTAGGGCCAGTCACAAACCTTCATCTCTCCAGGTTTTGTTCAACTGTTTCTTTTATCAGCTCCAGTCAGCATGAGCTGTGATGGAAACTAATTTAGTATCATCTTGATCACATCTGTTACTATATTTTTTTTCTTTTAGACTACTTAGATTAGCAAAAAATATTTTATCCAGTTTTGTTTCTATATTAAAACAATTTCTAGACTTTTTGCTTGAAACCGAATGAAACTTTAATCTTGAGATTTGATGACTGGAACAATTTATGATTATAGAAATACTGTGTATTGTCCAATGTTAGAGCAAAACTTTAATTTATTTTATGTTTATAATTGTATCAAAGAAAGTTAGAAGTTATTCTTTTTGTTTTTCTTCTTTTTTATTCCTTGAACTTTTTCTTTTTTCCCTTCCTTTTCCCTTGTAATTCTTTATTCTCTTTTCTTATATTTTATCTTTTGTTAAAATTTAATAATGTAGATAAAAACATTTTAGTCCCTTTAAAATATATATACACTAAGCATTTTTAATGCTAAAAATATTTCAAAGGGATAATGCTGGTTGCGTAAACTCTGGTTTCTGGTACTGGTCTCCTCAATTTGATCTCATTTCATTATGGTTAAAAGAGACATCAATGCAACCAGCATCAACAAATGGGATAACAGTTGTGGAGCATCTATTCAGTGAAACCATTTAATGATTCTATAATTTTAAACTATGATAGTCATCTTCTAAATTACTATTGATTTACAAATATGGCACTAATGAAAAAAATATAAAATAACTGGGTTGAAAATACCTTGCTACTTTCTTTCACTCTATCTCAGGGGTGTCAAACTCACGTTAATCACATTGTCGCATAATCAGGGGTGGGTTTCTACCAGTTCTGTCCACCTCTGTAGAACCGGTAGCTCTGAAGAGCAGAAGACATAGAACCGGTTCTATGTCTGCCGATGTTTTTGCCCACCCGTCAGGTTGTTTCAAAGGCTGCTTCTCGACAGGCAGCATGCTAATGATGATTAACAGGCACGTGGCTCACAGCAGGCAGGGGGGCAGGGAAGCTTGTAAATCCCCAACCGGTAGATAACCCTGCTCACAAGGGTGATTGTTGTGATGAGAATAGAAGAGAGGATTTAAGTATGCTTGCTGTGCTAAAAAATAATAAATGTGGAATAAAAGTAAAGTATAATATAGGAATTGGGACAAGATTGATAGCAACACAGTAAATATAATCAAAAAGAAAAAAGAAAACAAAAGACAATATACCAAGTGAAGACAATGTAAATATATAGGGCTTATTATAATTAAATAATGCTGAAAATGTATCTGAGATGAAAAGTATTGCCAAAACATTTGCCAAAGATCTAGGTTTAATTTCAATACTGATTTATTTAATCCAAAAGCTTTAACCATATGAGGAATGTGCTTGAAGAATGTTCCTGAATGCATAGTACTGTTCAAGAAAAATGCTAATTTTATGCACTGAAATAAGATGCACTTTGTGCAGATTCAAAGCTGTTTTTCTTGCTACAGGATTGCAGACTTGTTCTTTCCCTTTTTTATTAGCAAACAAAGACAAAATGAGCTGCATTAGAACTGTATTAGAACTCCAGATGAAATAAAGTAATAGAAAAAAAAACAAGCAGCGTTGTATACCTGTGTTGGGAGTGAATGCTTATCAAGACAAAGTTTACTTTCAGTATTAAGAATTAATTTAGCTGAATTGATGTGGCGAAAGTGGTAAATACCATCCCCCTTCACTGTTGTTTGTCAGGGTGTATTATATCACCCTGGATTGCTTTGTCAATAATCTGCCTGGCCTGCAAGCTAAAAATCTAAGATTGCCAGGATGACTGACAGGCTGGAGATAGCTGATAATTCTAAGGAATTGAGGTGTAAAATCTTTAAGGACCATATATACAGTATAAATGCCAGGGTATCGCCACATCACTCTGTACTTACAAAGGCAACAGCATTGTTAGTGGTAGCATGTCTGTCCATCAAGTTTGCTACAGGAGGATTTATCCCTCTTTCACTCCTTATCTTCCTTTGCTGTGTTTATTTTGAAACCAGCTGCAGAATAAATTGCTTCTTGCCTTCACCTCCTACACAGAGTGTAAGACTCTGGGAAGCCTGAGTCTATTGTGTTCTTAAGGGATGGGATTTTTTTTCCTCCTTCATCTTCAGTAGACTAACTTCTAATTGCATCTATGATACAGAGAAATCTTTCCACCCTTCCTCCTCTTGTAAGCTTTCGAAGTGTAAACATCATCTTAAAATAAGATTACTCTCCAGTTGAAACTAGCTGAATTGCAATGTGGGGTGAAAGACAATTTGAAATATTGAAGGAAAATACATGGATTTAGTTGGGAAATAAAATAGACTTAAGAAAACATAGGCCTTCTGTCTTTATAAAAATAAATGTATTCATTAATTAAGAGTGCCTACCCTTTCTTTAACTTCTCTTTCTCCTGACAAATGTCATGCTTCCTCTCACTAGCACAATTCTACCTCTAGAAAAGGGTTTGCAAGGCAGATTTAATTATTCTATTGATGATGTCAATGTCAGAAATGATTTTATGTCAATCTCTCAGAGCAGTTATTTAAAAGAGGTCCTATTTTTTATGACCTGAATTCCTTTATAAAAATAGCATTAAATTAATTACTGACAGAGACAATCTTTCCTCAGACAGTTTCTATCCAAAAATGGGTCCAAAAAAATTGTATCTATAGTATATGCACACATGGCTTGTTGTTTTTTTCCAGAGCTATACCTGTTGGAAACATCATGTATAGATAATGTAAATTGCAAATTGCAAAGGATCTGGAATAAACTAGTGGAAAGTGCAAGCAAATGCTCTGCTTTAAATTAGGGAAGGTTCCATGCACTGATGTGCATTATTAATATCTTCCTCATTAGTCATATGATACCTAATCAAATTGATGGTCACTTTGTTAAATAAGAAATTAATCCATCAGCCATTCCAGTTTTTGCCATTAGGTGCACTCCTTACTTTTTAGAATAACATCAACAAAGGATTTGCTTTTCCTTACATTTAGAGTGTGAAAAAATAGCTCTTCTTTACGGTGACATTTTTTTCCAGGTTTTGCAAAATCAGAACATCTTCACTCCTACAGCATTCAGTTGAAAAGTAATGGCAAGACAATTTCAGCTACTGTAGAATTAAACAAGATGTGAGCTACGTATATCTTGTCATATTATTCTGCTCTCTAACTTTCCATATCAATTCTTCTCTGGGGTATTTCTTTGTTTTAGTGCACAAGGTTGATAGCAAGAACCAAACATCCTTCTCTCTTGAAGTAACCAATTCTAAAATTGACTGAGATGCTAGAAAATATATTTTCTTAATCATATTAAGGACCCATATTATTTTGCTTTTGCTAAAACAATAGACCTGATAAGACTTTAAAAACAATGTAATTTCTTGTGGTATATAAGTATGCTGACTCTGTAAACCACTTAGAGAGGGCTGTAAAACACTGTGTAGCAGTATATAAACTGAAGTACTATTGCTATATGTTTTAAGACTAAAAACAACTCCAACAGAAACTTGAAGAATAACCCAATATTTACACATATTGTTCTGTGGGATCTATTTGTACATAAATTATATATAGTATTATTCTATTATTTAAATAGCAATAACAATTAGAATTACTTTTTTAACTACATTTTTAAGTTATTTAGGTGCTCCTACATAGCAGCAGATGTTTGTCTTCTAGAGTGCAAAGAAAAAATATCTGCTGTGAACTCCACACAGCATCAAGAAGGGCATTTGGCCTGTAAATGCTCAAATCCAATTGCCCCGCTGCTTAACTCCCATTGCCCCAATTCTTCCCCAAATTAAGGGATTACAGAGTTGTAAAAAATGAGGGGGAAGGGAGGTGTTTCCATAACTGATTAGGATTTGTTGTTAGAAGATTATTATGTGCTGATAATTGATAAAAGCCCTTAGCCTCCCCAGATAAATGTGCCTGACTGGAATAAGTTGTGCTTAACTTTGATTTAAATCAGTGGGATAATTACTCTTGTGTACCTATTTCAAAAGCACTTAACAATGATACTCTACTTTAATCCCTCCCACAGGCCATTCAAGTGTTGCTGTCAAGATTTTTTCCCAGGGCCTGGAGTTTATGAGGGTCTGGATGGGGAAGAACAGGCTTGACTTAATCATAACAAAATGAAAGCTAAGATAAAGCTAGGTTTTATCTATATCATCTAGAGATCTTCAATTTTTTACTGTGATTGGTTAACACTCTCATAGATAGAAGTGATCTGCAATTTTGAGTCTTTATAGATGTATGGCTTTTATGGGACGAGCAGGAGCAACTGAAGCTACTTGTGTACTAGTTGTATTAATTTTTTACATCTAGAGCAGGGGTGTCAAACTCATTTTGTCATGTCATTGTCACATGACATATCATGTTTTCCCCCCCTCTTCATTAAACTGGGCATAGGCATGATCAGCGTGTGACACATCTGTTCCGTTTGGAAATAAGGTGTGCAAGACTGGGTTCCAACAAACAGCTCTTTATTAAACAGTAAAGCAGCTGGTAACCGGAACATTTGCCCAAGCCGCGGCAGCCTTTCTTATTGCGGCTTGCTCGTGGCTTGTGACCAGTGACAGTAGTTCAAGTGTTCCCGCCATCCAGCAGGCCAATCGGAATGGCTCCCAAGTAACCAATCCGAGAACGGCCTTCTCGGCCAATCAGTTTAAGGTATTTGGAGTCTACTAAGTTCTATACACAACAACATCCATCCCATGGGCCATGAATTTGATACCCCTGATCTAGAGAGTCTGGTTACATTCATTCATGTCTTGATCACTTCTTAGCTGAATTCCTTCAATGAAATAGATATGTGACTGTTCAAAATCAGTCATTATAGAGGGCCAAATTACTTGTGAAATTTCCTATCTCTAATGCTTTCTGCTTGTCCTTTCATTTCTGATGGAGGCCAGAGTGGAAACATGGTTTGGTCTCTTCTATGAAATAACATCTTGTAGGCTCCAGGAGGCATGTCTTCTTTGTTGCATGCCTGTCCTTTACAATAGGATAGTTGCAAATACCTTGGCTTTCCAAAAGACTTCATATAGAAACCAAAATGTTAAGCCCCTGTCACACTGCACCAACGGATGCAAAGAGGATGTAAAACGGACAAAAAAGCTTGCCATCGTTGATTAACACGATGTACTCACTGCCTCCGTTTTGGTTCCTCTCTATCTGTCCAGCATCCGTTTATTGACATTTCATCCGCTCAGAAAGTTTTGAGCGCTCAAAACTTTTGCGTGGAAAATGTATCCAATTCGTCCGTTCTGCATCCGCTACATCCACTACGCATCCGTTCTGCATCCGTTACGCATCCGCTATATCCGCTAGGCATCCGCTGCGCATCCACACAACTCGCATCCGCTCGGACGCAGGGAGAAAGTGGAACGGACGCAGAATGGATGCCTAGCGGATGCAGCACAGAAACAAAGCATGTAAAATGAAAAAAACGTTCACAGAGGGGACCTATCCGGATATTAAGGATGTCTAGAGGATGCCTAGAGGATGCCTAGAGGATGCAAAGGTACACCTATACTGCCTATAAAAAGGGGAGCAACTCATCTGGATCTCACTTTCAGAACAGCAGCCTGCAGTGCAGACCTCTGCAGCCTTTATCTGCCTCTTCCTCTTCCACAGCATCCAGTCATGTCCATGCGGGGATCGTAAACAAAGTCCTTTTGGGCACCACCATCCTTCGCAACAGTGCGAAGCCATCTACAGGCCTTTGAACTCTACTACGAGAAGAAAAAGAGGCGGCCAAGAAGCATCTGGGAACGAAGATGGATCTGGAGAAGAGCAGAGGACGGACTGTACATAGCTGATGGTGGAGCTCAGGAACGAAGACACTCGGGCATTCCAGAACTCTCATGAGGATGCCTGCAGCCATGTTTGACCTGGACCCTTCAGAAGATGCCTGCAGCCATGTGCAGCAGCTGACACCCAGGTTGACCAAGGCAAAAACCAACTTCCAGCCCAGCCTGGACCCTGAGTTCAAGGTGGGACTGACTCTGCACCACTTGCCTCAGGGACTACCTACAGGAAGCATGCAGTACGGCTGGAGGGTGCCAAACAACACCATCAGCATTGTGGTCAGAGAAGTGGTGCAGGCCATCATCGAAGAATACAAGGAGGAGCTCCCTCCAGTGCCCCTCCACTGGAGAAGGATGGAAGAAAGTTGCAGAGCAGTGTATCAGAAGTGGAACTTCCCCACACCATTGACATGAGTGGCACACAACGTGGCTGCAAGCTCCAGCAAGTCCGCAGCTCCACCATTATATCAATTACACGATCAGGGCTTCTTCGACACATCATCCTCTTCGCCATGTCAATGCTGACTACAAGTTCATGTACATCGATGCTCAGGCAACGGGTCATCTTCAGATGTCCAGGAATAACAACGCTCAAGTACCTGGGTAATGCAACCTCATCGTGCTTCCCGAATCCAGAACCCCTGCCCAACGACATGCAAGATGTGCCCTACTTCATCATGGGGATGACGCCTTCTCCCTCAGAACCTACCTCATGAAGCCCTACACCTCAAATACCTCACCCGTGAAGAGAGGATTTCAACTACAGGCTGTCCAGGGCAAGGCGGGTGGTGGAGAATGCCTTTGGCATCCTGGCCAACAGGTTCCAGGTACTTCTCACCACCATGTAGCATCGCCCAGAGACCGTGAGGAGGATCATGGAAGCTTGCTGCATCCTGCACAATCTCATGTGCACCCGCTACCCAGTGTTGCAGAACAGGCTCGTGGACTCCAGCAAGGCAATGGGGACATGGAGCCTGGGGAATGGAGGCAAGGGTGAAACCTGATAGACACTGAGATGCGCCAGGCCCCAACAGAGCCTCACATGAAGGGAAGAAGCAGCGCAACCTCCTGAAACACTGGTGCAACTCCCAGCTGGAGCGGTGGAGTGGCAAGACAGGGATGATAGATGCTTAATGGATGCTTCCTTCAGCCTGTCTCATCCACTGATGAAATTGGGCCATGTATGTTTGGGTGGCCTACAATTAACAGGGCATTTAATAAAGAGTTGTGTTTATGTTCAAATGTGTGATCAATGCTTACATTGTTATTTTGATAATAAAGGGCCAAAGGTGTGGCAGCTGGGAGGGTGGACCCTACAGTCCCACTATGCTTGCACTGGAGGGTTTATCTATCCCACAGCTATTACCCATCCCAAGGTATCCCTGCCCATCCCACTGCTATCTTAACCCATCCCAAGCATGCAAAGGCTTTAAACCATTCTAAAAGTTTCCACCAAGACTTTATTAAAAAAAAGAAATGAAGCAAGTGTATGAATCAAAATAGACTTTATTAACAAGAAGCTAGAAAACAAAAATGAGTCTCTGGCACTCCTCTTGGTCGCCTCAGTCTCAGGGGTGAAGGGTCCAGGTGCTGGAGGTGGCTGTGCCATCAGCTCCTCAAAAGCAGAAGCAGCAGAAGCCCCAGCCCCAGAAGCTTGTCATCAGCTCCTCCAAAAGCAGAAGCAGCAGAAGCCCCAGCCCCAGAAGAGCGAGCGTGCTGCAGAAGCCCCAGCAGAACCAGAGTGAGGGCCAGGGGGCGGGATGGTAGCCCTGTCCTCTTGCAAGGGCTGCCAGCAGATGGCTGAGGCTTGCTGTGCTTCAGCATGGTTGTGAGGTTGCTGGCTGGCAGGGAGGCTGGCAGGAACCAAGGCTGGCAGGAAGCCTGGCAGGGAGGCAGGCACCAAGGCTGGCAGAAAGGCTGGCAGGGAGGCAGGCACCAAGGCTTGCAGGAAGGCTGGCAGGCAGGCTGACAGGCAGGCAGGCACAAGGCTGGCAGGCAGGCAGGCACCAAGGCTTGCAGGCAGGCATGAACCAAGGCGGCAGGCAGGCAGGCACAAAGGCTGAAGGCAGACTGGCTGGCAGAAAGGCTGGCAAGCAGGCAGACAGCAAGGCTGGCAGGGAGTCTGGCAGCAAGGCTGGCAGGCAGACAGACAGCAAGGCTGGCAGGGAGTCTGGCAGCAAGGCTGGCAGCAAGGCTGGCAGCAAGGCTTGCAGGCAGACATGTAGGCAGGGCAGGCAAGGCAGTCAATCCGTCCGGCAGCAGGTCTTCCTCTGAATGGCGACCTGCTTCCGAGCTGCCTTCCGTTATATCCACGGGGCGGATGCAATGCATCCTCCCGCATGTGCAATTAACGCTCGCATCTGCTAGGCTTCCGCTGTGCATCCGCTGTGCATCTGCTCTGCATCCGCTTCATCCGTTCGGCTCCGTTCTGCATCCGCTGTATCCGTTCCGTGTCCGCTTTTCTGAGGTCCCCCGGAAGCCTAGCGGATGTGCCATCCGCTCCACCGCTTCCATCCGCTGGGCTTCCGTTCCGCATCTGCTTTCCATCCGCCCTGCATCCTCCCCACATCCGTGTTATCCGCTCCGGTTATGCAAATTTTTGCCCCTTTCTGCGAGCGAATAACATGGAACATTTTTCTCGTCCGTTGTGTCCGTTTTGCATCCGTTGGGCAGTGTGACAGGGCCTTTAGCATTTAAGTATTATTTTGTGCTAAAAGACTGCTTTGTGATAAGCTTCAGTTATTAAATTATGTGTTGGCTGCCTTATGGCTTTTATACTCTTACTTTATATTTTTGTTAAAGTATGCTTATTACATGCACAAGTTTTGTTAACTGCCCAGAGTTATTTGGTTGAAACAGGAAGCCACATGCTTTGTTTAAATTCAAATACTTTTGAAATCATGCAATTATAAGTAAGCAGAAGTATCCACAAGGTGGATCAGGCAGCCAGTGATGAAACAGCATTGTGCCCATACAGTGCAAGCTCTATCGTCTGTACATGCATCCCAACAGCATACCACTGCCTGTTTAGTTTGGTGAAAGCATTGGATTTTGCACTCTTCTTTGCAGGGAAAAATTCTCAAACTCGATAATGCACTCGATCTATCTCATCTATCTCATTTATCTCAGGATAATCTATCTCATCTATCTCAGGATTGATCAGTGTTTACTGTTTCCCAGTTTTGCCTGGAAATATATACTTATTAAACTAATTTATTTGGCTGCCCATCTCATATACATAGATGAATCTGGGAGACTTTCATATTCCTGTGCTGTAGTTTTAGCCAGTATGAAGACTTTTTAACCAAATCCATCATCCTATACTTGTATCTTTTGGATACAGGACAACAGAAGAGAAACAGGAAATGTGTTTCCCACCATTAGTGCACAGTCTGATGATTCTGTATCAAGTTTTAAATAGGTTTAAAAAATAATCTCAAGTATAGCATTGTATTATTCTAAGAGTGTGATAAAAAGGATATGAGTGACTTAACCAACCAATTTCTTGACACCATATCTCTTCAGATTATTGTAGAATACTCACTGGCTTTCAATACCTCGCCTTCATATCTTACCTTAGAGTCCAGGAGCATATGCTGGTTAATGGTGTAAAAAGCCAATGAGAGATCTAGAAGAATAAGATAGATGCATTCTCTCCTCTAGTAACCTACAACAGTGATCAATGTGCTGTTCAATATCAAGGCCTTTAATCACATTCATAATGGTTCGGATAATTTGTTTCTTCTAAAGCTACCTGAAAGTCTGTACAAACCACATTCATCAACATTTTTCACAACAAAAAGTTGGAAATAGATTAGGAGTTATTCAAATTTACAGAGATGTTCACAATCTTTATTGGGTTGTATTTAGAAATCCCTGCTTATTTTCAACTACTTTTTTAAAATCTCTGTTTCCATGAATTTTTTATTATTACTGTTTCTTCTGCTTCTTTGCACAATATGAATTATATAATTTGATGATTCTGGGTCTTAATTTCATTAGTTCAATTAATTTGCTCAGGAGCAGCTGAAACCAAGTCTTCAGTTTCTTTATTTAATGCTTTAACTGGAAGCCATTGCCAGGTTTTATCTTTATCGACTTTTCCCTTGATCTTTTCTGGAAATTGACTTTTCCTTGAGAGCATTTTGTTTGTGTTTTTATTCTATTATTTCAATATTCATGTTCTGTTCACTGTAAATTCAATAAATTCCAATTCATAACTTACATCAATGCTTGTTCTTGGCTATCTTTTACACAATAAGACAATGCGTGCTTTTCTTCTTGACAGTTTATTTGTCTTGAAGCAAATTTCTGTTTCTTTTATTGCAGGGCAGATATGGAACAATCACTACAGAGATGTAATGCATACTCATGCGTTTTGTTATTTTTAGATCCAAATTGACCAATACAGTTTGTGTCTAGTTGGTAATTCCAGCAATAAGTTGTATCACCAGTATGGTCCAGATATTGATGACTTTGATGGTGTTCCCACTATTCAATTTTGTCCTTAGCAGTTTTCTCACATTTTGAATGTGAGAACAGTAATGGAATTGAAATGCCAAGTGGCCAAATCAAGGAACAATCAAGATGAAGCCTAGAAGTGTCTTGACGTTTCATAGTTGGGTTGTTTCAAGCATGGAGAAGTTAGAAGTAGAAATTCAAATACTATAGTTTTTGTCAAAGAAACACATTTAAAAACAAACATCAATAACTTCACATTCATCTTCTATCACCAACTGCTACTTTTTCCCTTCCGTCACAACTGACTTTAACTTGTGTAGTAACAACAAAGGAGTTTATTAGCTCAGTGTCCCCTGCACTGAAAATCACAGCCACCAATGAGTGCATACCTTATAATTTAGGATTAAATTGTTCCATCTTAACTGCAATTGTCTTTTGATCACATGAAGTGCAAACATGAATCTCTTAGCATGTTGTGTGACTTTTTTTTTTCAAATGGTTTTCACTTCCTAACAACTTTAAGATTCAAGAAGTTAGTGTGTGTTTGTGTGTGCGCACACATACATGTTTATATACTTACATAACTGTTGCTTTGCAGACATTTGTTTTTCAGTCATATTTCAATTTTATTATCATGCATGCGTAGGTTGAAGGTCCTCCACATTTGGTTGCTTTTTTCATTAAGATATTGATATATGGTATGATAGAAGATAGAAAAAAAGCACCAGAAAGAATTCTATTTATTATTTTCATTTTTCAAAATTCTCTCTGTGTTTTTTAACAATTCAGTTTCTTTGAGATTGTTTAGAATAGGATAGCTCTTTTATGAAAAAAAAATCTACTTACTGCAAAAATCAGGAATTGATTTTCATTTTAAACCTTGAATAAATAGATACCAGGTGTGCAGTGTTTAATCTGGCAGCTTTTCAAATCTTGTTTTATTTTGGGTCTGTAACTGAACACCAGCAAGTCTGCTTTGCTGTACAGAATTTGCAATGTTATGCAATGTTATTCAGACTCTGATTTATGTTATTTCGCTGTAGCCTTTTAAATGTTACTATGTTGTAGCATTTCTATTTTCACATGGCACACCAGTGGAAAAAGTTGATTACATTGTTCCTATCCACTGAATTGTCCCTGAACTAACAATTGAAATAATTTTTCCATGGGATAAATATACTTGTTAGGACATGGGTTGAAAATGGTTCATCCAACTGTAGAAGACTGACTGATTGACTAACTTAATTTATTTGTATCCTGCCTTTATTATTTTTACAAATAACTCAAGGCAAGCATATTTAACACATTTTCTTCTATTTTTCCCACAATAAGAACCCTGTGAAATGAGTTGGGCTAAGAAAGAGTGACTGGCCCAAGATCAACCAGATAGCTTCTATAATTAAGATGACTAGAACTCATGATCTCCCAATTGCTAGCCTAATGCCCTAACCACTAGATAAAACTGCCTCTCATCTGTCTGTCTAAAGTATTTCTATGGAAGATATTTTAAATGGCATCAGGCCATTTTTCAAGACTAGATCACCCAATACCTGCAAAGGTGTTGAAATTACAATGTTTGAACCAGCTTGTTTAGAATATTGACTTAAAAAGAGTCTTATTGGATTAGGTCAAGGGCTGTCTATTTTGGAGTCATGATATGATAGAGGGTGATACTCATCTATTGCATCATTCTTATCAGCTGCTATTTTAATTTTTAAACGTGATTCAACCAATTGTATATAAGTAAGAAGATCAATCACTATTGACAGCCCCATTATTCACTGATTTGTTCAATTCTTTGTCATCTAGATTGGTGGTCATTACCACATTTAATGGTAGCAAATTGCACAAGTTACCTATCTGTTGTATAAAAATGTACTTTATTTTGTCATTACTGATATCTTACATACAGCATTAGAGTAGATGAACTAAGCTCTAGCTGAGAAGTGAAAAAATAAAACAGTACTTGCAATGCGTGTCCCACTTTGATTATTAGAGAAAAAGAAACTGCCATTTTGAATCTTCTGGAGCAATATGGCCCCAGCCACTTCAGTATATTTCAAAGCAAAGCTTTCTTCTCCAGAAAGTGCTGCATTCAAATTCCTGTATGACAAAAAACCATGTAAAGCATATTTTTGTTCCAGATTTACCTTTATATTTGATGACATCATGAGGGGCAATCTAGTAATGCCAGAATTTTTGTCCTTTGTGTTACATTAAAAAAAAAGTCACAATTCTATAACTTTTGGAGGAAAACTGGTAGCTAAAGCAAAAACTTTGAAGAAGTCAAATGCATTATGGATCATCTCATTGTGCATTATTGTTCCTAAAGTTTCATTTGCCTTTTACTTTCTTCTTAGTTGACATCTCTTTTTCATGGCACTTGAAAAGGAAGGAACTGAATTTTGTTTGTATGCTCATTAACATGCTTGTGTCTGAGCCTTTCTCCCACCTTTCTCCTTAATTCAACCCATCATTAAAGAATAGACACAGCTGTTTTGTGTTGTTTTACTTTTGCATCCTTTCTTGCAGTTCACTCAATCTGTTGCCACCTCACCTGCCATCCGTGCCAAATTCTGATCTATACTTCCTTTTTACATTCTTTTCTTTTTTAAATGGGACTTACATTTATTGAGTTTATTGACATTTCAGTTTGAAAATGAAGAGCACAATAAAAAGGAATTAGCAGCCCATTGGTTGGCTGAAAGTGAAATAGCAATACAAATATAACACATGCATTTTCTGTTGGATATCAAAGTAAAGAGCATTTCACTCAGGAGGATTTGACATAAGGTAACTTCCCTCATGCAGCTTTTTTTCCCCTGTTTCAGGTGCTGTGCAGACTAAGACCATAAAAGAGAAAATTTAAGCACAAATTCACACCCTGAAAAGTTAAAATCATTGGTTTCCTCTTACAGAAAGCTCCCTGGGGAACATAATACAGGGAATCATGGGCAATTTACTACTAGTTGTGATATATAACTGTCTGATGTAAAAAAATCAATAGTTTTCTCTTTAAAAGGCTTCCCTGGGGACTAAAGAGTAGAAGGTCAGAACAGGTTACTAGTTTGCATGCTAGTCTGTTTGTTCTTTGATAGCAAACAACACCACAAATAATGACTATTCACTTTAAGAAAGAAGAAAGCATGGAGCAGCCTCTGCTCCATCTTATCCAATACTGAAATAACATTCTTTTTGTTCCAGAATGAGACATTTGAGGAAATTGTTATTTTTTCTCTTGAACTTAAAGCCCCTCCACACATACGTTTTCTCTCCCTCTCCCTCTCCCCCCCCCCTCTCTTTCTATCTCACACACAACCCCTTAGGCCATGTCTGCAACATGATTTAAAATAATCTTGTATCTTTCTTAAAGTTACTACCTTTTATGTTGGCCCTGCAGTCCAATGTCTTTAATAGCTGTCAGAAAATGAAAAAGAGAAGGCGGATGATGCTTGCTGTCATAAACAAAAGTGATAGGCTAAGCTTGAGCTGTTCAAGGTTGTTCTTCTGGACAAAACTTCTGGAACTGTCTAAAATATACTGTTTCAGCTTATATCCAGTGATTATTGAGACATATCCTGCCTCTCTTCTGTCTGCAGAACTTTTGAAGAAGTTTTGGGGGATGTAGAGAAGTGGAATTTGTTCCTTGAGCAGGGATTGTTTTAACAATATGTATTAAAACATACTTTGATATTTTGGTGAAATTATATTTTTCTGGGTTTGTCTTTAATATTCACCAGGGATGTCTTTAATGCATGGCACTGCATTAACCTTTATACATGGGAAGCCATGAGGTAATTCCAGCTTGCTTTTGATCCTATTCTAGTATACTTTCTCCTGTTTGAAAATTTGTGCTTCGTAAACTTTTCTGGAAACCATTTAAGAAATAATTTCAAAAACTATTGGATAAGAATGAAAGAATCTTTGGACAGGATCAAAATCAAAAGCTGTCCAGAGTCACTCTGGATAGAGACAGTGGTATCTTGTTAAATAGTTTTAAAAATCTGATGAAAAGAAGATTTTTCAGGTTTGGAGCTCAGTAATCTGATGTTACAATTAGCCTGCTATCAAATAGTCATTTTCCTCCAGCTGACTTAGCTTCTATAATTGCCAATGAGACTGGACAACATTCTCTGCAATTACTATATATATGTTGGTTGGTTCAGTGGGGGGACTCAAATTGTTTTACCACTGGTTTGGCGAGCATGGCTTGGTGGGCGTGACTTGGCGGGCATGCTTTGCCTAACATTGGTGCACAGCTTTTCCCACATCAGTTGAGACCTGCAGCGCCAATAAGTTGAGAGGAAAAAGAAGAGAAATGTGCAGGGGTGGATGGGAGGGCCTATCCTACGCTGTTATCTTCTTTTTCCTTTGAGATGATTGTCAGAGGATTGTTTTCCTCCTCTCAGCTAATCGTTGGCTGTTTTTACTACTGGTTCAGCTGAACCAGTCCAAACTTGTGGCATACCACCACTGGATAGGTTGTTTGGTTGGTTGGTTGGGGGAATATTGTCCTTATGGAAGTCTTACTCAAGGTCATTATTCCCATTGGTATGCAGAAAGCTGAACCTCAGCAGCAACTTAATTTTTTCCAGTGAGGAAGAAAAAGAAGTTTGTGTGTTCAAACTGATGGTGTGAAAAAATAAATTCTTTGTTCCTGCCATTGTTTTCTCCTTCCAGAATTAGAATAGAATAGAATAGAATTATTTATTGGCCAAGTGTGTTTGAACACACAAGAAATTTATCTTGGTGCAAATACTCTCCATACATAAAAGAAAAGATACATTCATCAAAAGTCAAGAACAATAGGTACAACACTTAATGATAGTCATAGGGTATAATAAGCAATCAAATCATACTAGAAAACAGTCGGTATAAATTGTAAGGATACAAGCAACAAAGTTACAGTCCTACAATCACAAGTAGGAGGGAATGAGTGATAAGGAGTGATGAGAAGATTAACAGTAATACTAGTGCAGACTTTGTAATAGTTGAACAGTGTTGAGGGAATTACTTGTTTAGCAGAGTGATGGCTCTCAGGAAAAAAACTGTTCTTGTGCTAGTTGTTCTGGTGTGCAGTGCTCTATAGCATAGTTTTGAGGGAAGGAGTTGAAACAGTTCATGTCCAGAATGTAAGGGGTCTGTAAATATTTTCACAGCCCTCTTTTTAACTCATGCAGTATACAGGTCCTCGATGGGTAGTAATTGTTTTTTCTGCAGTCCTAATTATCCTCTGAAGTCTGTGTCTGTCCTGTTGGGTTGCAGAACCAAACCAGACAATTATAGAGGTACACATGATAGACTCAATAATTCCTCTATAGAACTGTATCAGCAGCTGCTTGGGCAGTTGGAGCTTTCTGAATTGGCGCAATTGCTGTGTTGAAAGTAGCCCACATTGCTTTCTATGAGTGCAGCAATGTTGAATCATTGCTGAGTTTCAAGAAATTGCAGGTGGTATGATGGCAGATTTTATCTGACATACTTTTCTCCTATCACAAGGATGGGAGGAAAGCAACTCTGTGCTGCTTCATGATGAGCACATAAATACAATTGTTTGGATAGATCAATAAGTTTTATGGGGAAGGTGTTTAAAAGGATAGGAATCATGGTTGTAAACAGTCATGCTGACTGGCTAGGTGACTAATATGTCAATTTTCATTCTGTACCATTTTTTAAGTTTGACTCCAATTTAACGTATGTCACATTTTTACATTATTATATCAATAAATATAATGTACTATCCTTTAGTAGGTGGAGCCACCCCATGAAGATTTTTAAACTATCATATTAATTTATGGAACAGTACTTTTACACAAGTATTGATGAATAAACGGAGTCTATAGAATTTAATAAAAGAAACAATTTTACTTATTTATTTTATAGCCTAGATTTCCACAAACATTCACTCAGCTTCATGGAGAAAGTGTGGACTTTCATATATTTGAAAATATATATATATACAATTTGTATGCATATTCTATATTGAATTTGCATGAATAAAAGTATAATAACCTCACTCTGAATGAACATAAGCCAAATAATAAGTAATTACATAACTGAAACTATAAGGGAGTTTATATTTACTGAGTCAGTAAATAGAAAAGGGTTTTTAAAGTACAAATGTAAAAATTCTGTAGTCAATGAAGCAAAGCAGAAAACATACATATTAAATGGAAAAGTCATCCTGGCCAGAAAGAGAAGAGAACAGATGTTGCTAGGAAAAAATATCTTGAAGCCATAAAGGAACATTATTAAAAGCATCTTATTAAAAAGCAGGATAAAATACAAAATCTTGAGCTTCACGTAACATCTCACTGTTACATGGAATTTAGAATAGTTTTAGGTTATGCATAATGTCTTGGAATAATAAGATAGCATTTTTTCCAGTTTTCCTGAATAATCTCCAGAAGCAGTGAAAAATTTGAAAATAATTTCTTCATCATTCAGATATGTATTGTCAGCCTTCAAGATCTTCTGCTATTGCTTTGCATCTTTCGACTGCCATAAGTAATGGGGGGGGGGAAGGGGAGCGGAGCGGTAAGGATAAGTCGGGGAAGTGAGCTGGAGGTGTTACATTCTTCTGTTGTGTAAATGGGGGGGGAAAGCATTACAATAGAGTTAGGTTTCTATTTTCTCGCTTAGCTTTCTTTTTCTCTGCGGCAACTGCAACCCATTATCAAAATATGTTCAAGGTCAACGGACAAGAGCCTCATCATCACCTGAAGATGCCCACATGATCATATCACAACTTCTAATTGGAAGTGTCATCTGAACTTATTGGGGGTGGGAACATTTCGATCACTTTGTATATGTGAATTGCGCGCCTAATTTCTCAGATTCAGAAATCTCTGGTTGCTACCACTTCACTTTCAGTAAAAGATGTCTTTTCTCTAAACTAAAGAGTCTAAGTATTTCTTTCCTGGATTTTGAATGGAGCTCCGCCTGATATTATTTCTGAATCTCCCCCACCAGCCCACCCGGAGAGAATACCCAATTTTCTTCTGGAGGGGCCTGGACATCATGTCATCTTCAAATAGTGACCAAGAGGATCCCGGGACCATTAGAGGGCAAGATTCTGTGCTGGTGCAGGAGGCCCAATCGCTAGCAGAGCTCAGTTTGGAAGAGGATCCAGTTGTGAAGCCCAGATGGTCAGTGGGAGTTGGTTGGAAAGATCCGGAGAAGGACCCCCCCCCGGGGTCACAACTACCCGCTGGCATGGAAAAGAGGAGCCTTGGCAAGAGAAGGAAAAGAGGGAACTCTTGCTGGATCAAGCCAGGAGACTCCTGAATGAAGCCTTTGAACAACCTCAAGCTGCACAAAGGAATGAAGGAGGAGGGGAAGTAGCCCCAGCCAGAAGAAGCAGAGAAGCTCTCTCTCCCATAAATCAACCCGATCCAGCAGCAGCCCTGGGGCCTTCAGCGGGAGGTGTGATTCCTAGAAGGCATAGAGCTCCTAGGCTGCCTCCGTTAGAAGTAAAATACGGAGGGGATCCAAAGCCTTGGGATTTTTCCTAGCTCAAGTTTGAGCCATATGGAGGAGATGGGTGAGTGAGGTGTGTTACCAGGGCTCTGGAGGAATAGTGGCAGAGTGGATGGTGACTTTGCATAATGATAATGCTCCTCAGTTGCTGAATTATAACCTATTTATGGCTGCACTGCGGGCTAGGTTTGAGGACCCACTGGCAGAGCGCAAGGCCCGAATTTAGGATGAAAACCATAAAACAGGGGCGGAGGTCTGTGGCTGATTACACCCAAGAATTTAGACAGTTAGCCGGCCATTTCCGAGGCTGGCCCCAAGAACCCTGATAGAACTGTTTAAAGATGGTTTTAATGAAGATGTGTACCAGAGATGCACTGCTAGAAGAGACCCCAATGACTTGCAGATGTGTACTTGCTGGCAGAAGAAGTGAGATTGATTTAATCCGAAGTAAACGGCGGGGAGGGTTATGGGTGGAGCAAGTTTTCCCCCCCATGCCCTCAAGAGGCTCCTAAACCTCAGAAGGGAGGAGTGGCGGCAAGACCCAACCCCTCGGCCTGCTTTCGATGCGGGAAGGAAGGTCACCGGCTGTGAACTGCAGAGTCAAGCTAGAGCCAAAGGGGGAGCCAAAGGAAGGAAAGAAACCTGAAAAGTCCACCAGCGAAGCCTCGCGAAACAGCACTAAAGTCAAAAGAGACGGCAAGAGGTCGCCCCTCCTGCAGAGAGAATCAGAAGCCCCAGTGACCCTGAGGAGGAGGATTTTGACTCGGAAGATGACTTCCTGGTAAATCCAAGCATGGCCCTATGACCATTCCAATGAGGTGAGGGTACCCAATTCAGGGGTCGAAAGGGAAATGCTAGCCCTGTTAGATTCTGGGTGCACAAGGTGTATAATCAACACGGAAGTAGTGAAGAAAATGGGCCTAAAGCTAAAACCTTTGAAGATGCCATTTCCTTTTGCCAACTAGATGGATCAGTGGCTGAGGTTGCCCCGCTCGTTTTGTCACGGAACCTATAGAAATGATCATGGGAGAGCATGATGAGAACCCTGCGTTTTATTGTGGTCCCTGGGATGGAGCAAACCATTAATACTGGGATTGCCCTGGCTCCGGAAATGGAACCCCCAGGTTAACTGGAGAAAGGGTTGTTGCGCATACGCACAAAGCAGCGACCGGGAGTTGGATTTGAGAGAAAGCATACTACCAAATTCGAATTAAGGAAGAGGATGAGTGGAAGACCGCTTTTAACTGCCCGATGGGTTGCTTCCAATTCAACGTTCTTCCTTTTGGTTTACAAGGGGCCCCATCTGTATTCATGAAAATGATCAATCAAGTGTTACATGAACATTTATACAGGGGGGTTCTGGTTTATCTTGATGATATCCTTATCTACACGGAAACTCTGGATGAACATGTGAAGTTAGTGCGGTCGGTTCTACAGAAACTTTGTGCTGCTAAGTTGTATGCTAAAATGTCAAAAGTGTGAATTCCACCAAGACAAAATTGACTATTTGGGATATCGCATTTCATCTGAAAGGCATAGAGATGGATCCAGAAGAAGGTGCGTGCCGTTCTGGAATGGGCTCCACCACGCACCAGAAAACAACTTCAAAGTTTTTTGGGATTTGCAAATTTTTTACCGGCAATTCATCCCGATGTTTGCTAAGATAGCAATGCCCATCACAAATCTCTTAAAAACAAAAGGGAGGTGAAACCAAGGCCAGGAAACCGTGGAGTGGTCCATGGAGTCCAAGCCGCTTTTGAAAAGCTAAAAACGACTGTTTGCTGCAGAACCAGTGCTGAAGCACCCGGATATGAACACTCCTTTCGTGATTCAAGCCGATGCAAGTGATGTGGCTATTGGAGCAGTATTTACTTCAAATCAACCGAGAAAGGGACCTTACAGCCTTGTGGATACCTCCTGTAAGCTGTCTGAAAACAGAGAGAAGATGGGCTGTCTAGGAGAAGGAAGCTTTTGCAGTTCGTTGGGCCTTACTGCCTGGAGAACATTTCTGGAAGGAGCAAAACACACCATTTTGAGGGTATGGACTGATTCATAAAAATTTGAGAAGCTTTGAAAACGCCCCGAAAGCTGTCCCGTAAAACAAGTTCGCTGGGCCCCAGTACTTCAAGTGGTTCAATTTCTCACTGAAGTACATTTCCAGGTGGGAAGAACTTCATGGCGCGATTCTCTCTCTAGACTGCCCCAATATAATAGTATGCGGCCAGGAGGTGATAGCCCAATTGTCTCAGACAAAAATACTAGCACCCCAGTGATCACCAGAGCCCAAAAGAAGAACCAAGAAGTGGTCTTATTGAATGACCTAAACCGAACAAATTAAAAGAAAGCTTTAAAAACTGGACGGATGGTTCCTGGCTCATTCAAGTGACTATACAGTTAGAGATGGTTGGCTTGGGTGGGGCCAAGTTGTATGTGCCACAGGTACTGAGGAGCCAAATACTACAACAGGCTCATGATTCTAAAGCAGCTGGCCACTTCGGATTTGTGAAGACCTTAACATCTGGTTAAGCGGCAATTCTGGTGGCCTACTTTAAAGAAGGACATTGAAGCTTATGTACTAGGTGGTCCAGTTTGTGCTTTGGCAAAGAGACCTCCTGGTAAGCCAGTAGGATTTGTTACAAAATGTAGCTAGACCAACGGCTCCCTGGAAGGAAATCTCTATGGACTTTATAGTAGAATTACCCGAAAGTGGTGGAACACGGTCATCTGGGGTAGACTGATTTGTTTTTCCAAAAAGTACATTGCATACCTTGTTCCAAGATTCCCTCTGCTAAGACGATGGCTAAACTGGTTATTTCACATATCTATAGGTTTACATGGCGTCCAGAACGCATAATTCTTGACAGAGGGGGTTCCAAATTTACCTCAAATTTTTGGAAAGAGTTCCTGAAGTTAACAGGCTCCGCCCAGGGGTTAAGCTCCGCCCACCACCCCCAAACCAATGGGGCCTGTGAGAGGACTAACGCAGTGTTAGAACAATATCTTAGATGTTACATAAATATCAACAAGATAACTGGTCTGAATTACTATCATTTGCCGAAGTGGCATATAACAACTCCGTACACAGTAGTACTGGATTTACTCCATTTAAAGTGGCTTCGGGACAAGATTTCGTTCCCATACCTGAACTTCCTCGTGAAAAACCTAACATCCATTCGTTGGACGAATGGATAACTCAACTCCAACTTTAACTGGCCAGTGACACGCAAAGCATTAGATGAGGCCCATCAACTCATAAGAAATTTGCAGACAAGAAAAGATCCCCACAGAAAGAATATAAAGTGGGCGACCAAGGTTTTCCTGTCCACCAGATACCTGCAGACCACTCAAAGTCAAAGAAGCTTTGGTCCTAAGTACGTTGGTCCATTCAGGATTGAACGGATTATAAATCCTGTAACAGTCCAGCTAAAACTTACCCAAACTCTTCGATGAATTCATCCGGTTTTCCATGTTTAGTTTGCTAAAACCTGAACGTACTTCTGACTTAAGACCCATCCAGGTTGACCCTCCATACCAATACTGATTGAAGGTGAACAAACATTTTGAAGTTAAAGAAATTCTGGAACTCTCGCAAATGGAGGGGTTGACCTCCAGTATCTTGTAGCCTGGAAACATTTCCCTTTCTTCACAAGCCGAATGGGTTAATGAAACCGACTTTAAAGCCCCTAAGTTGATCAAAGCATTTCGTTCCAAGTATCCTGATAAGCCTTAGGAGTGTATTGTTTTTGTAATTGTTTAATGATTAATAATTGTCTTATATTTTTCCTCTCTCTCTTCTAGGACTGATGATTTTCCTTTTTCTAGGAGGGCCGCAATGTCAGCCTTCAAGATCTTCTGCTATTGCTTTGCATCTTTCGACTGGCCATAAGTAACGGAGGGGGAAGGGAGGGTAAGGATAAGTCGGGAGTGAGCTGGAGGTGTTACATTCTTCTGTTGTGTAAATGGGGGGGGGGAAGCATACAATAGAGTTCAGTTTCTATTTCTTGCTTAGCTTTTCTTTTCTCTGAGCAAACTGCAACCCGTTATCAAAATATGCCAAGGTCAACGACAGAGGCCTCATCATCACCTGAAGATGCCCACATGATCATATTCACAACTTCTAATTGGAAGTGTCATCTGAATTATTGGGGGTGGGAACATTTTCCATCACTTTGTATATGTGAATTGCGCGCCCTAATTTCTTCAGATTCAGAATTCTTTGGTTGCTACCACTTCACTTTCAGTAAAAGATGTCTTTTCTCTAAACTAAAGAGTCTTTCTTTCCTGGATTTTGAATGGAGCTCCGCCTGACCTGTATCTTAGTATGAAATAGCTACACTTTTCCATATTCAGTAACATGATAAAAGATTTCCCCCTCACAAATATTTATTTATATATGTTTGGAGTCAGGCTTTTCATTAAATACATTGATGCCATTCCTATCTTCATTCAGATAAATCATTGCAGTTGTGAGGTTTTGAACTCAGAATCAGTGGTAGTATTCTACCAATTCAGTTCAGTTCAGGTGAACCGGTAGTAAAAAAAAATGCTACGTTTCGGCCAAACTGTTAGTAAAAACCCAGCTACCAGTTTGGCTGAACTGGTATTTTTTTTCCCTCTCGACAATCAGCTGTTTTGATGATCAACTGTGCCGGGATCCCCTTTGCTCTCTTACTACACCCACGAGGCTTCCCTGAAGCCCAGGAGACAAAAAGGTGCACACGGGGGGGGGAGCTGCGTGGCCCCCCTGTACTCTGTCTTTTGCCTCCTGGGCGTCAGGGAAGCCTCCTGGGAACAAAAACAGGCTCCCATGAGGCAAAAAGCCAGAGCGTGTGGGGGGAGGTCCTGCAAATAGAAGGCATGTCCACCCCGTCACATGACCATGCCCACATAGCCATGCCCACAGAACTGGCAGTAAAAGTGTTTGCATCCCACCCCTGCTCAGAATCCTTCTTAAAGCCAACATATTTCTTATACAAAGGGATAAATCAAAAGTACATAAAGCAATAGACCTCAGGAGCAAACATTACAAAATAGTTATACTGAAGGTACTATTAGAAATTTGCATGAAACTCAAAAATTTTTTAAAAAGTGAACAAAACTTCACGTGACAGATTCATCCATTTTTGAAATATGAAATATGAGTTGGAGACCTTTAATATGTTGGAGCGACTTGTTAGGAAAAGCAAGGCATATTAAAAGCATTCAAGCAATGTTGCAGGAGTGCCAATACAAACAGAACTTTATGTGCATTCAGAAGCAAGTTGTACAGAGTCCAGTGAAATACATTCAGAGTGTACAAAGTATGTAATTTTAATCATATGAATAGGCAGATAAGCTGAAGATTTTGTTGATCAATTAGAAAGGGCTACTTTTAATGAAAAAGAACATTTTGATTTTTAATAATTATTACAATTGGTCTGAATGTCATTTTTATATATTCTGTTTAGTATTTATAGTAAGATACAGCCATTTTAAGACATGCTTGGTTGTTGACATGATTCAAATCGTAACACATTTTGAATTTTACTTATGTCATTTGGGACTTCTTTAGTATGTGTTGCAGTTCTAATATATGTTTTATCATGAAATAAAGCAACCATTGTATGGAGGTCTATGATGTACTTTTGTTGATAAATCACAGTTATTCCCACAATCTCTGCCTCTATACTGTTCTCTACATGAAATTCCTCTTTTAGAAGTATAGAGGTTTGAACAAGGAAAGTCTCCAACAGATGGCGATATTGAGATTCCTGTGTTCTTCAACCTCTTTAACTCTGAAATCCAACTTTTCAACTGAGAATTATTTTTAGACTGTGCATGATAATGTTTTTATTAAGAAACATATATTAATCTGCAAAGCATGTAGGTGTGGGATGAGGTCTTCAGAGAAATGTACTGTACCCATGGAAACAGTTATAGAAACAACCCTATTGGCATCACAATAGGAATTACCTACTGAATACTTTTTTATGCTTCAGTACATGAACGATTTTATATATGCTCAGGATTTTTCTGCTACAATATTACATCTATCCCATAGTGTCTAAATAATTCTCATTTTAACATTATTTTATTTAAAAATATAGTTTATCTGGAAGTATTCATTATATTCATTATCTATTTAGAAAAGAGTATTTAATTGGTTTATACATTAATTTATTTTGGGTTCTTTGGATATAAAGTATATTTAGTTATTCTTATTTATCATTTCTGTTTTAGCTTATTTAAACTTACTTCCTTCCTCCTTCTCTCCTTCCCTATATTTTTAATAGCAAGGAAACTAACAAAAATTTTATGTCTTAATAATACAACATAACCCTAAAAGAAAAAATATGTTTGTTCTACATGAAGTACCTCCAAAACCACTAAAAAAACCTTTATTGAAAGTTTTTACATATTTAAAAGATTAAAAATATATGTATATAAAAGAAAAGCAGAAAAAAAGAACAAGTGCCAGAAGCAGTACAGATAAGAAAGAAATGAGGAAACCAGAAAGTGAAAGAGGCTTCCAATCTTCTTTATCGCAGTTATAAACAATCTTTTACCATCTCCCCTTAAATTGCTTTACATAGTTCTCTTCTTACAATATTCAACCTTCTGTAATCAGCGAAACCAGACAATTCATTTTTTCCACATTAAAAAAGTCCAGAAATCATTTCCAATCAACATCCTAATATTTTCTATTAGGAATATTTATAACAGAGGTATTTAAGCATTTCCCTAGTCCAACAAGGGTCCTGCTGCACATCAGAATTTGGACAGGGTTAAAAGATTTTTAAACTAAGCTGCAAAAGCAGCTGAATTCTGATACTATTTACTGAATTCTGATATTACATGTAGTCTTCTGACTGAAGTTAAGATAAATGCCCACTGAAAGACAAAGTGTTGAAAACTATACATTTTTTCCAATTTCCCAGCATAGTTTATGTTTTGAATATTTTGAAGAATATACATTTCAGAGGAGTTTTTCATGTATAAATTCAAAATAATGTTGGATTAAAATGCAGTCATCTTAAAAGATAAATAAACTTCCATGATGCATTCATTTTGATCACATTTATTTTATTCCAAACAGTCAAACAAATTATATGCCATTTGTCTACATCCTTTCTAATTTTTCAAATTGGAAGTAAATCAAAATAACCACTAAAAATAACCCTGTCAAAATAAAGAAAAGAATAACAACACAAATTCCAGTTATAGTTTGTCAAATTATTGAGATTCAGCATTAAGATTTATTCCAATTCACAAAGGAATAAAACAGGATCATACATTCACATATTATCAAAATAATTTAGGCAAGAAATCAAAGAATATATCATCCACATACAAGAAAATAATGTTTTGTTTCTGCTGTTATAATTCCTTTAATAATTTCAGAATTTCTTATAGTTCAGAACTGCTTAACTAAATTAAAAAAAAAAGAGAGAGAAATCCTTGATGTGTTATTACATTTTTAAAAGAGATAATTATTAATGATTAAGAATTGAATAAAAAAGGGTAACTGGTATATAAAATTGGGGAAAGTGAAAGTAAACCAAATCCTCCACGAAACCATATAAAAAGCTTGTCAGTATCCAAAGAACTAATGGTTGATGGATTGTATCCATTTGGTACTAAAATAATTACATCAATTAACAACATATTATCACAATCTTAATGCCTTCATTTAAATGCAACTTAGGCTATTTGCAAATAATTGAAAGAACAAGTGCTAAATATAGGCCAATTAACATCCATATTTATCATGGAAATAGGTAGGAACGTTATCCAGTTTGAAAAGCAACCCAAGATTAATTAAAATTACAGTACAAATTTTATTTGTCTATAAATATCAAGATATACTTATAACAAAAAAAGGATAAAATCAATTTAAAAACTATCAGCAGCAAAGCTTCTTTCAATGTTATAGATTTATTTGTAAAGAAAAGTGAACAGAAATCAGTAACTAAGGGACTAACTTTCATAGGTATGGGAATATCCTATGTTCCACAGTAAACAAAAGAACATATATGAACAAAAAAGAAAAGCACCAGCATAACCACCGCAAGACATAAAAATTGTGAGAAAACAGAAATGAGAAGAAAAGGGAAGGAGAACACAAAAGTTGTGAATTTTCACTCTGAAGTAGTCATATAACAAAGCAATCCAGACACCACAACCATCTCCTCCTCTCTTCTTCCTCCTCCTGCTCCTGCTCCTCTTCCTCTTATCAAAAAGTTAAAAAAAAAGAAATAAAATGTACTTTATGCACACATATATCCATACAAATGCACATGCGTTCCTTAACATGCAGGATGAAGGATTCTTCTCTGAAAGCTATGAACTGTAATGGTTTGATATATTTCTCTACAATATTGCTTTTAAAAACCATATTCAGGAATATGTTTTAGTTGCTCAGGGTCACTTGAACTGCAAAATGGGAGGCAAATAAATTAGATAAAAAATAATTACAAAATTTGATGATTAAAAAAAGGCAGCAAAGAGATTTTGTCCAGCTCAAAGTACTTATAACAACACCTCTCCTTTGGTGCTGTGTGATGACATGACCAGAGAATACCAACTGATCCTATAGCTATACTACTTTGGCAATATTTTAGTGCTGTGGCAAAGCATTTACAACTGGCTAATAAAAGAGAAGAAAATATAATCCAGTGACCATGTGACTTGCTTCAGAGATACTGCTTTTGTCATTGGGGCTGTCTGAATTAAAATTTTCTACTTTATTTATTTTTTAAATTTATCAGTGAGTAAATTAAGGAATATATTTGCCAATAATCATATGGTACTAAAGCAATTCAGAAACCATTTAATCAATTGAAATTAATAGGTGTTATAAAGCCACACTTTTTCATTGAAGTGTACTTGCTAAATCTCCAAAGTTGTTATTCTGAAAAAAACCCTATCCCCAAAAAGTTATTTTGCATCTTTCCACAGTCTGAGAAAATAACGAGTGCCAAACAATATGTTTAAAAGAGCCAAAGAGATTATATTTCTTGCTTTTTGTTATGTGTTTAGTGGAATTCTATAGTCCCTGAGATAATATTTCTGAGGCCATAGGATAAAGTGCAAAGGTGAGAAAACTTTTCAATCTGGAATCAAATTTCTGGCTCATAATGAATGGAGGGAAGGATGATTTTGTAGTACAAACAGAATCAATTTTTTTTTTCATCAAGTCAGCCTGAAAATGCCATCACACTGAATGGGAGAATCTGGACAACCACTAGATGTTAGAAGTGCAGAGTCATGATGAACGGCTGGAAGACAAAAGTATGAATATTATAAAGATGCCATCTGCATATCTAGTCATTAGCAGTGAGAGAAAATTTAGCTGTCAGTTTGATCAGAATCTATACAAGAAGGTATTGGCACTGTTCTTTGAGTCTGGCAGAAAAATAATCTGCCTTTTCATTAATAAAATAACAGACAGTTCCTTTTGCTAGGAATTTAATACTTCCTGTCTTCTGGATAGTGGACACTGCAATAACTGCAGACAGAAGAAGAGAAGAGAAAGAACTTGAGGACATTACAAAATATAAAGCCCATGTCACACAGCACCAACGGATGCAAAGAGGATGTAAAACGGAGAGAAACACTTGCCATCCGTTGGTTAACCTGCGATGCTTCCGTTCTGTACTATGCATTCCGTTTTTCATACTCTCTATCCGTCCGCATCCGTTATTGAGATTTCATCTGCTCAAAAAGTTTTGAGCGCAAAAAATTTTTGAGTGGAAATGTAATCAACGCGTCCGTTCTGCATCCGAAACGCATATGGGGAACATCCGTTTCTACATCCGTTCATCACTACCGTACGGTCTGCATATGTCTATATCCACTGCGCATCCCGCAACTCGCATCTGCTCCAGTGGAAAAACGGACACAGGGAGGAAGCGAAACGGACGCGGAACGGACACAAAGCATTTCGTAGCACGGACGGAGAAAGGATGAAAGCAGATCAACTCGCATACAAGCATTAAACGGAAAAAAGGTTCGCAGAGGGGACCTATTCGGATATTTAGGATGTCTGCAGGATGCTAGAGGATGCAAAAGGACACCTAGTGGAAAACTCTATATTTCCTATAAAAAGGGGGAGGAAATCACCTGGATCTCATTCAGTAGCAGCCCCTGCGGTGCAGACCTCTTAGCCTTGCTCTTGCTCTTCACAGCATCCAGTCATCTCCACCATGAATCATCACACACTTCTTTTGGTAGCCACCATTGTTCTAAACAGTGTGAAGCCATTCAGGCTCTTTCACTGTTCTAACGCGAAGAAAAGGAGGCGGTCAAGAAGTGTCTGGTCCGAAAATGATCACTAGAAGAGCGGTAGGGATTGTATACAAGCTGATGGTGGAGCTGAGGAACGAAGACACTTGGTGCATTCAGAGAACTTCATGAGGTGCCGCAGCCATGTTTGACGAAGTTGTGGAGCGGCTGAGACCCAGGTTGACCAAGCAGCAGAGCCAACTTCCGGCCAGCCCTGGACCCTGGGCACAAGGTGACTGACTCTGCACCACCTGGCCTCCGGGACCACATACAGGAGCATGCAGTATGGCTGGAGGGTGCACACAACACATCAGCATTGTGTCACGAAGTGGTGGCAGGCCATCATCGAAGAATACCTGGAGGAGCTCTCCAGTGCCCTCCACTGAAGAAGTCCTGTGATGTTGAGAGCCCCTTCCTCAGGACATGGGGTGTCAGCCCAATACCGATACAGATGTTCTGAGGCCGGGCTTGGCTGTGGGGTGAGGAAGGAGGGGTGTGTGGGGATATCTGGTCTCAGCTGAGCGAGGTGACGGCATGGGTGGCATCTGTGGACTCTGTGGCATCTGTGGCATGGGTGGCATCGGTGGCATCAGTGGCATCGGTGGATCGTGCATGCGTGGCCCGGTGGGCGTTTGATGTACCTGTGCCTGGACTGGGAAGGGCTGCCTGTGTGCTGGAGCCTCTGGTAGCCATAGCCTTGGTAGGCAAGGGCTGTGGAAAGCTTGGAAGGGCAGTGACACTTGGGGTGGGGAGCAGACCTGGACTGGTGAGAGCAGGTTCAGTTGGGTCTGGAGGGTTGTGAAGAAGACCGGTGATCCTGTCCTTGATCACCTGGTACTGTGATTCCGACATGTTCATGAGGGTCTGCTTGACGGAGGTGAGGAAGGCTTGCGGTTGGAGGATGGGACCTCAGTGTGTACCAGCTGAGAGAGGAGGTCTTGCTGCTTCTGATGGTGTCCTGATCTCCAGCAGGACAGTGTGGCTCTGCCCTCTGGTCTGCCTCTTCTGCTGCTTTCTGTGGGTGGAGCTGGGGTGATGTGGGTTGTTCTCTGTGGAAGTGCCCTCTCCTTGCTCCCACTATGTCAGGGATGTCTTCACATGCTCCCACCACGTGGAGTGCAGCTGTCGGGGAGGTCTCCGTCGTGGCACGGTCCACATATACCTGCCTGGACATAGGAGCTGACTCTTGGCCAGAAGAGGACTGGCTCTCTGCGGGCTGTCTGAGAGAGAGGTTTGTGAGAGGGGCTCCTCGTGGTGGACCTCACCCTCCAAGAAGCTGCACTTGGTCATCATGTAGGTTCTCGTCCATCAGCTTGACCGTGGCCTGGCCAGATTTCTTGAGGTGCAGCTTCGACCAGATGTGCATGTGCCTTCACTCAGCCGAGGAGCACCTCCAAAGTGTAGCCCAGGCTCCCGCCTTCTCTCTCCAAACAGCCTGCTTCCTTTTGTGTTCGATAGAGCCTGTGTCCCTTCCGCCAAAGTACTCATTCTCCTCAGCCATTCGAGCACTCATCCTCATGTTCCTCTTCAATTGAGTATTGCCTCTCTCCATTCACACATATGCTCTTCTCCCTCTGGCAGGGCCATCAGGGCCCTCATCAGAGGGGATTCGGGTTCTAGGGATGTCCTCCACACCACACGACCAGAGCAGCAACACAACAGTAGCAGCAAAAGCAGACAGCAGGACCAGCAGACCAGCAGCACAGGATCAGCAGCAGCAGAGTAAGCACCAGCAGCGCCAGCAGCATCAGCAGGACCAGGATCAGCAAACAGCAGAGTCAGCACCAGCAGCACCAGCAGGACCATGAGCACAGCATGACGAGCGAGCACAGGAGCACCAGCAGGACTAGCAGGACCAGGAGCAGCGCCAGCAGAGTAAGCGCCAGCAGAAGCCCCAGCACAGGAGCAGCGCCAGCAGAGTAAGCACCTGCAGAGCCCCAGCACCAGGACAGCGCCAGCAGAGTAAGCCCCAGCAGAAGCCAGCACCAGGAGCAGCGCCAGCAGGTAAGCACCAGCAGAAGCCCAGCACGCAGGAGCAGCACCAGCGAGTAAGCAACCAGCAGAAGCCCAAGCACAGGAGCAGCGGCCAGCAGGAAGCTCAGCATCAAGAAAGTCAGCCGAGCAGCAGAAGCCCAGCAGAAGCAGAGTCAGGGCAGGGAGTGGGATGGTGGCCCTGTCCTTCTTGCAGGGCTGGCAGCAGATGGCACAGGCTTCTTCTTCTTCCCATGGTTGTTGGCTTGAGCTGCTGTCTGGCAGCAGGTCTTTCCTCTGAATGGTGACGCCTGCTTGCGAGCTGTTTCCTTTACATCCGCGGGGCTGATGCAATGCATCTCCCCGCATGCGCAGTGAACGCTTTGCATCTGCTAGGGCTCCGCTAGGCATCTGCTAGGCTTCCGCTCTGCATCCACTTCATCCGCGGAATCCGTTCGGCATCGCTCGCATCCGTTCCTCCGTTGGGCGTCCGCTTCGCTGTGTTCCCCCGGAAGCCCTGTAGGTGTTCATCTGCTTCCATCCGCTTCCATCCACTAGGTTCCATGGAGCATCCACTTTCCAATCTGGGCTACGTCCTCCCGCCGTCCATTCCTTTCCGTTGTTGTCCGCTCTGCTTATGCAAATTCGGGGCACTTTTGAAGGTAACAACGGATGGAACATTTTCTCATCCGCTGTGTCCTTTTTACATACGTTTTGCATCTGTCGGCCTATGTGACAGGCCCTTTACATTGTGCTAACATAAAATCACCATTGTTATTTTTATTATAACATGTATCTAAGCCAGAATATATATTGTGCAGGAAAAGATGTTTTCCTTTCAAGTTGTAATAGTCTCATTTCCAAAAAAAATCTTACATAACCAGGTGCATGCTTTATTTAAGCTCAGATATTTGCTCGATCTGTTCTTTACAAATTATATCACAGAAGCTGTTTTAGTTCTGATTATTTTAATGTGTCATTCTATATGGTAAACTCTTCTCAGTGTTTGTAAATTATTATCCAAACAACCAGAGGAAAAAAAAATGAAACACAGGCATGGTAATTTGGCAGGCTGCAAAATCCTGCAGGCTTTTGATGCAGAAATCTAGCAGGAATATATTTTTAAAAAGAGTTCATATAACTTTTCCTCTTTACAGCTTCCTTCTTGCTCACTGATGGAAAACAAAATATTCTTGTGGGTGTTTGAACAGTTTGGGTTACAGTGACCTAGGAACTACATCTCAGTGATTAAAATCATCCAGATTTCAGCAACTTGAAACTCTACATTCCCTACAGTCCAGTGTTTCACAAACTTGGCAACTTTAAAACTTATGGACTTTAGTTTTAGTTTACTTTATTGTCATTGCACCTCATACAGCAAAATTAAATGCCATCTTCAGTGTACATTACAATTATAAAAATAAAACACAAACAGACTTCGACTCCCAGAATTCCCTCTGCAAGTTATGATGGCTGGGGAATTCTATGAGTTGAAGTCCCTACATCTTAAAAATCACCATCTTTGAGAAACACTGCAAAGTTCCCCTATGTTTATGCATGCAATACCATCCTCTGTTATTCAAGATATGAGTGTTTTGTATAATTAATGAGAAAAAGTGCTTCTGCTTAAAATTCTGCAAAACAGAAAGCATATTATCTTATTGTAATGTTATTATTATCGTGGTAATAAATAGCCATATTATTGCAAGTTGTGCACACACTTTAATTATCACAGCCTTTCATTTCAGGTGGTAATTTGCTATCCTTTCTTTGAAGGTTATTCTAGGGTTAGCATGGTCCCCCACAATAGAACTAGGAAGAGTTATCTCTCCCTGCCATGGAATATTGATTAAAAATGAAGTATTTCCCAGTGACTTTTCCATATCTTTCCAAGGAAGATGTAAGGTGGATCCAGTCAAAGAAGGGGAAAGCACCTGCATATTCTCCTCTCTGTTTCCTTCCAGAGAGGAACCACATTCAGCAAAAACAAAAACCTGCACCAACTCTCATTACTGACCAAGCATACCCTTCTTCAGATATTACTCTTGGAAAGAGTACCTACTAATATGAGGGAAAAGTCATATACACAGTAGCCCTGACTCTAACAAACCCATGTATTTGTCCTGAATAGCCTTTTAATTCAAATAAACCTTTCATAAAAACAGAAATCTGTTTTATCAAGTTTTGCTATGGCACAAAAGGCTCTATTCTCATTCAGAAGTCCATTTAGTAAAATTATTTTAATTACTGGAGGTGTTTTAGAGAACAAAAGTCAGGAACAGTCAGCCAAGAGATTGGGGTGGTTTTTCAAGAAATCAAAAATCAAAACATCAGTTCCATAAGATTTCAAATAATAAACATTGGTCACAAGTAGTGGATTATTATTGAAGTGGGCTTAATTTAGCTAGTATTTGTCAAGACTGGCCTGGCTGCAAAGTAATCCAGAAATTCTGCCTTACCTCAGATTGCCTTCACTCCCAAGGCTTTTTCCTTTGGGGGTACCTCAGCATCTCTCTATCTTCTAATATTTGATCCAAAACTGTTATTATTATTGCAACCTGGATGGATGCATCAGAGATCTTACCACAAAATCCACGCTAACAAATCTGAGGCTGTAACAACTTATTCTGATTCAGGCCTTAATATCTGTACTGATCCTGCTCAGTTCAAATGAAGCCATGACATTCTTGGAGATCTGGAAGTCATCTCTTTGGAGTTTGTTTGTTTGTTTGTTCCATGTTTTCTGCTTCAAGCAGATGGCTGAATTTGATAACAGATATGATCTATAGTTCTATAATTATTGGCCTGTCTCTGTTGCCGTTATCCATCTACTTCTTTGTGCTCCACCTCCCTGGCTGCTGCTATTGATACTTATTCAGTTCTGAGTACTGCTGTTGCTTCTATGTGACAGTACATCTCTCCTATACTTTTAGCAGCTGCCCAATGTGACAGTCTACCTCTAGCTAAGTGGGAAATTGAGCAGCTGCTTGCAGAATCTGAGCCAATCTTCTGCCTATATCTCTTGGCTAGTGTTTCTGTGAGAATTGTGAGGATTGCATTAAACAACTTACACTGAATTAATTGTACCTTACCACTAGCCTTTTCTTCAAAGTTAGGAGAAAACAAAGCTGTCATTATTGTTATCATCATAAGCAAAAATCACTTCTTATTCATCTACGACTCTAAATTATCCAGCTATTCATAGATATAATTTCTGAGAAACACATATACATGTACACATCTTAAAATGGTTTCTATTCACATAGCCATCATCAAAATTCTGAAAAGACCAGAAATGCTGTTCATTTTTTTATTTATTTTTGGCACAATCTTATAGAGATGAGTCATGATATGATTCATTTGGTTACTATTATAAAAAATATTTCAATATCAGTCAATATGATATTGTTGTTCCTTCCTCCTTCCTAAATATTTTACTTAACTTGAACTTTAGGACATGGCAAGTTTCATGCTATTTATGTCTGGAATTATTAACAGTTTTTGAACCAATACAGCAAGAATAAAGGTTTCTCTGAAGAAACTTTTATTAAATATTTTTTTGCTAAAAGAATCTTTATTAAAGATTCTTTTGCTAAAGATTTTTTTAATAATAGCCACATTATAAGTCAAAATGTGTTACATTTATAACAAACAAATAGATCTGATTTTTATTACTAATCCATTCTATGTTAAGAATAAAATTGTTGTTTGTACAGAATCTTAGTCATCTTTCTTTGTGAAGGTATTTAGGAGCCAGATGTTGTTACATGAAATCTTGTTATATATTATCCTAATCAGACTTTCTTTAAAAGTTTAGCTGTCATATTCCAAAACAAAACAAGTAAAAGTTTAAAATACCTTAAAATACTGCACTGGTAAGGAATACATATTCACAATTAATCATAATTGAAAGTTTGTTAGTACTCATAAGAAATGTGTACATCATAAGAAAATGTTCCATTAATTATATATTCAATTTTGTAGAAAGAAGTGGAACTTTAGGAAAATGTACTGGACACAGATTTTTATGCTCTCCCTAATGTATGTGGATGAATTCAGCATTAGACCAGTTGCTCTGCAACAATGGGCACAGTAAACTAGAAAACAAAAGTATAAATGAAATTTTGAAAACATCTTATGATGTTTTATGTTATGATAAATACTTATGTTCATATAACAAAAGTGTCTACTGCACCTTCCCCTCCTAATGTTACTGGAGTATTCCAGTATATTTAGAGCAGGGTTGTCAAACTTGATTTCATTGAAGGCCACATCAGGGTTGTGTTTGACTTCGGAGGAGCCGGGGACATGGCCAAGGGTGTGGCCAGCTTGAATCACTTGGCACTTATGGTGGACCTGACAGGGCTTGTCTTCCTTTTGTTCTTTTTCCTTCCCTCTTTAATCGCCTTCCTTCTTCCTTTCCCTCTTTCCTTATTTTTCCTTTCTTGCTTTCTTCCCATCTTCCCTTCTTTGTCTTTCCTCTTTCCCTTTTACCTTTCCTATCCCTTCTTGGATGCTCAAATGCAAAAGGGAAAAAATTTCTTCTTTTCTTTTGTATTTTGCTTTTAGTTTGAAGGCATGCAATCCTCCCAGCTTCATTTTCACTGGCCGAGGCACTGTGGGCCAGTCCTTCACCCCCATACTTTATCATATGGGAGGTAAAAAACAACCCATCTCATATGAATGCAAGAGAAGCAGGAGTTGGTTACTTAACTCCCAAGAAACAATTGGAGTGTGTGTCACCTACCAAAAATGCAATGAATAGGAAAAATGGATCACCAGTCATTCACTCCCATGTTCTACTCTCTTGAAAAATTTTAATAGCCTTTTATAAGTAAAGGTACATGCTTGACATAATCTGAGTCAGCAAGGCAAAGTTTGCTGACTACCTGGCTGGCAGGTAGACAGAACAAAACTGTTATGCAACCAGATATTTTTTCAGGATGTTAATTTAGAGCAGGGGTGTTAAACTCACATCATCACAGCAGTATCACATGATGTATCAGGACTATTTTCCCCTTTGCTAAACTGGGCATGGGCATTGCCAGTGCATGATCCATCTGGCCTGTGGGCAGCGAGTTTGAAAGCCATTATTTAAGGCCCTGTCCCACTGGCTGATGGACGCAAAACGTATGCATAAAGGACACAGCGGATGAGCAAAATTTTGGGGGTGGCATAGCGGATGAAGCGGATGCATCATGTACACCTATAGGAAACAAAGGGGATGCCGTGAGGAGGTATAATGGATGCAAAGCGTTCACTGTGCATGCGGGGGGTATGAATTGTGTCCGCTCCGCGGATATAAAAGGATGCAGCATGCACGCAGTCAGCATACAGGGGAAAGACGTGCTTGCCAGAACATTCTTGCCAGGATATCACCTGGTTCACAGTCAGGCAAGAAGCGAAGTCCTATGGCCTACTATTCAAAGCCCGTGGCAAGGTGAAGTAAGAGGCAGAACACAGCAATGAAGTAGGACTCTTGTGTGTCATTGGGTAGGGGGTCTGGACCTGGAAAACCCATGATGAGGTTGTGTTCCAGCCCATCCTGAGGTCACTTGCATTGCTTACGCTGGCCATCTGATCTGACCCATGCCTGAAGCATCGATGTAGTATGAACTTGTAGTCAGCATCAACCATGGCAAGAGGATGTACTGAAGAAGCCTTGTAGCTAAATAAAGTGACCCTGATTGGCTGGAGCTTTGCAGCACGTGCTTCCCATCTATGGCTCCAATGGTGTGGGAAAAGTTCCACCTCTGATACCACTGTTCTGCAACTATCTCCAGCCTTCTTCAGTGGTGGGACACCTGGAGGAGCCTCCTCCACGTATTTCTTCATGATGGCCTGCACCACTTCTTCTGACCACTTTGTAGGGTGTTGTGTGGCACCCTCCAGGCGTACCTGCATGTTTCCGTATTGTGTTCCAGAGGCCAGGTGCCGCAGAGTCAATGCCATCTCCGTCCAGGGTCCAGCGTTGGGATGCGAAGGTTGGTAACTAGGCTTGGTCAACCTGGGTCTCAGATGCTGTACAACTTCGTCAGACATGGTTGCTGGCATCCTCACGAAGTGATGGAATGCACAAGGGTCTTCATTCCTCAGCTGCCACCATCAACTGGTCATACAGTCCAAACTCCATTCTTCTCATCATCCATCCTCAGACCCACACAGCTCTTGGACGTCTCCTCCTCTCTTTCTGTGTAAAACTTGATACAGTCTGAACAGGTTTTGGTCCTGGTGATGAATGAGCGCAGCTATCATATGGACTGTTTCTCATCCATGGTGGAGAACAATTGATGATGTTGAAGACCAAAGACCAAGGGTGATGAGGTCGGTACACCACGACTGCTGGACTCAACTGAGATCCAGATGATTTTCTCCCCCTTTTTATAAAAAATAATCAGTTGTCCACTAGATGTCTTTTACATACTCTAGACATACTCAAGACATCCTAAATATATGAGATACATCCCAGATACAAATGGGTTTGTCCATTTTTAATACTTTATATATGAGATGCATACGCTTACATCCTTTCTATTTCCATGCTACTAATGCTGTGTAGACGTTCCGTGTACCTTTTGTTTCCTTCCTCTTTCCGTTTTCAAGCTGCAGCGGATGTAAGTTGAGGGGATGGCCAGAGGATGCAGAGAGGATGTAGCGGGATGTTTAATGGATGATAACGGACATTGAACGTTTGTTGCCCGTATATGTCACGGATGTACATCATACGCGGTGGAAAGTTCATCCGTTCAAAAAGTTTTGTGCAGCTCAAAATTTTTGCATGGATGAAATCGCAGTTGCTCTATACACGTATGAAACACATATGCAGTGAGTATACAATGGATGCACAGCATTTTCTAACAGATGGCAAGCTTTTTTTAATGTTTTACATCCTCTTTGCATCCATAAGTGCAGTGGGACCGGGCCTTAAAGAGATTATTCCATGAGAGCATTGGAGAAAAAGAAAAGTTTGTGAGTTCTCTATTATATATAAAAAAAGTGAAATCACAATTCCCAGTTCTTTAGCTGGTGTTGACCTTTATACACATTGAGTTCTCCCAAAAACCTAAAATATAATAATGTAGTGATATAATTTATGTGCAGATTCAAGCAATAATTGACAAAAGGATTCTTTTGGTTTGGCATCCATTTATTTTCAATTGATACTGAAGTGCAACAAAGTCACAACATATTCCCACAGAAAGTCATAGTAACATAAATAGTATCATGATAAGTATGAGTAATTTTAAGTATTTTTAAGAAAATAAGAACAATGTCACCTCATTTTAGGTAACATTATCTATATTGGCTATTTTAAAACTCTTTTGCTCTTTTGCCACCTATGGTTAGACTTAAGCGTAGCACACAAATTATGTGCTACAATGTCCTACCAGTCAGTGACTACTTCAGCTTCAACCACATCAATACAAGAGCACACAACAGACACAAACTCAGAGTAAACCGTTTCAAACTCAATTGCAGAAAGTGTGACTTCAGCACAGAGTGGTCAATGCCTGGAATGCACTACCTGACTCTGTTGTTACATCCTCTAACCCCCACTCCTTTAACTTCAAACTATCCACCATTGACCTCACTCCATTCCTAAGAGGTCTCTAAGGGGCATGCATAAATGCACCATCGTGTCTCCTGTCCATGTCCTATTGTCTCAATTTATTTGTACCTATTTCCTGTATTCTTACTCATGTTTATACTTATACTTATTATACTGTAAGTGACTGACAAATCAAATCCAGTCAAATAAATAAATAAATAGAACTGTGCATTATATTTGTCTTCATTCACCAAAATGTACATTAGAAACAAATGTTCTTGTTGTGGAAAAATAAGAAAAAATCACATCAGGTAGAAAAAGCTAAATTTTTGTACAACTATCGTTTAAAACCAAAAAGTCTAAAAATCAAATTTTGAAAAACAAGCAAGCAACATGTCAAAGAAGTTGTATCAATATGATTTCTTTCAACTTGCCTTGAAATCAGAAAATGGAGAGGTCCAGGCTTTTTAGCAACCAGAAATGTCAGAATGCAAAAATGAAAATCACATGTATCAGAAAACAGAAGGATGCCCTTTTCATTCTAACTCTCTGAAAAAAATGGGTAAAGGAGGGATTTCAATGGCCATCAAGAATGCCTTTGCAATTGGCACACAAGGTTTATATTTACATAAAAATCAAAGTAGCAGAATAAAAGAAATCCCTCATTAAAAGGCATGCAAATTTATAATATGCCTATTTCTGCAATGAAATAACTTATTGTAACACAGGCATTGCTTAAAATGTGCCAGGAACATGACACTGTCTGTGGGAATATGTTACCACAGAAATGTAATCTATGCATTCCATGTGGTTTTGAACATAAATGTGCATGGGCTATGGTTGCTATTCAAGTTTCCATGTTTATTGAGCAGGGATATTGGGTATATTCCTGGCAACACAGTGGTTTATCCATTACATTAAAATGCAGTTCATATTTCAAAATGCACTCTCTTTCTCTCTCTCCTTTTCCTCCTCCCGCCCCCCTTTTGCCTAAGATCACTGCAAAAATAAGAAACAAATGGCATAGCTATCAGCTCTCATTACCAATTGCCCAGTAAATGTAAAAACACTAAAAATAGCCACAGGAAGCAGTGATTTCTTCAACAAATTACAGGGTTGTTTATTTAGTGTGCTAAGTAATAGATTTTTGATCTAAGATAAACAGTTTTAAAAGTTACATTTATTTTGTTGTGAAAGGAAAAGGAAATTGCTATTCCCTACAGGCAGTTTTACCTTGTAAAGCAATCTGTCTTCAAACCCAAAATGAAAGAGAGCCAAAAGCTGAATTAGACGACAAGGCCCTTGAGATAGTGCTAGCTACTATGTTTGGTTGAGAACCACAGATGTTTCATATCATGCGTATCCTCACAAAGAACCCCGTGCAAATTTATATGTGCTGTGATCCAGAACCTTTCATGTGGAAATGCCTCCCCTATTCTGTTGACAAAAGAAAACTAGGACTGGGTCTGTGTTTCCTTTCTCATATCATTTCTACTTTATTGCTTTAAATATGGGGAGGACAACTGTTTCTCTATGACCATGGGAGAGAGGAACAGGATTCCCCAGGAGGCACTTTCAACCAGCATAGTTTATGATGAGGAATGTTGTATATGTAGTTCCATAATCTAAACACCATGCTGACAATTGATAAGAAAGACTTTTATCTGTTGAAGAATGGGAAAAAACAGTTTATGTACCTAGAAATAGAAGTGCACATCCTAATTCCTACAGATTCCCCTTCTCTGGATCTTAAAAAACAAAGCAAAACAAATACCTGACATTCATTTTTTTTTCCCCTGTTCATTAGAAACAATGCACATTCTGCAAATTTTTCTATAAAAAGTAAAGTAAAGCCAACATAATTGAATAAATTGAATTTGTTCCACTATGGAAAAGACAGTGTTGTAGAAATCTTATATTTAACGACGAAAAAGAAAAGTGAAGGCATCCTAATTTGAAACTCCAAACATTATTGGATGCACTAAATACAGGAATGTACTCACTTCTCAGTCCTCCTTTCTTTGGCCAATAGTGTTTTTTAACATGAAATTTTTACCATTTTATATTTGTTTTAAAATATATATTTTGGTAGGGTTTCCCCCCCAGATTTGCAAAATAGAGATTCCAATGGGGAAAGGAGGTTTAACCATCCAATGGGAGACAACATCTTAGCTTGTTTCAATCTCAATTACTCTGGGAAAGGGGAAATTCTTCTAGATTTAAAGAAGAAACCCAAAATCAGCCCATATATTCTTCAGGTTGTTGTTTCTCTTGAGTATGTTGCAGAAGTTGCAGAAATGGAGGTTTCCCCAATGATCTGAGGGATTGAGAAACATCAAGTTCACAGCAATGATGCAGCCTAAATTTACATATACTAGAACCTTCCAGATTTCTAGTGCATTTTTCAGAATATAGTTTATTTCTCAGTAAAGGAAAGACAATTTTCAGATCCAGATAAATTGATTATTTTCTGATTATTGTCATTATTTGGGAGATTGTAGTATTATAATATTTAGAAATATCTGATAACTTTACTGATTTCTGCTTCCTTTACAAAAAGCTGAGAAATAAAGAAGTTAAAATAATTAAATGGACAAAAATAACTATTCTTTTTGAAAGTATGAATAGAAAGAACATTTTTGATGGGAAAGCTGCCTTGTTTACATATCAGTGGGATCAAAAAAACATTGAAGGCCAGAAGACAAGATGCTACTTCAAAGGGAATATTTGCTTCATGAGTTTGTACAATCCTTGAATCTTTTAACCCTTTATTGAAACCAGAAATTACTATGGATTCACTGGATTTACAAATGCAATTGGATGAAATTCAAAAACTGAAAAGACACTTTGAATTAATTACCTTTTCAAATTGAAATATAAAACTGGACTCAGAGCTCTATTTATGGAACTAAAGATGGTTAAGAATAAAGTAGAAATATAATATTTGTGATTCTGTTTATGGTTAAATAATAATTCTTATTTCAGTTGATGTTGAATTATCTAAATTGGACAGTGTTTTTTTTAAACAAGTCTAGTGGGCTAATTAATTTATTTTTGATATCTAAAAAGAAATAAATATTTTTAATAATGTTCAATAGTAGACAAATTCCTAAAAATAATTAAATATATCATACTGCATATTCTTATAGCAGCTAGAATAACCTTTGCACAGTGTTGGAAACAAGCAGATATTCCAGCAGAGGAGATGGTTATACAGAAGATAATAACCTGTGCAGGGATGGACAAGTTAACCTTAGCACTTAAGGAAAAAAGAAACATTAGAATATTATCAAAGCTGGGAATGCTGGTATGATTGGAGAGAACAAAAATAGAAAATACATTAGTAAATAATGTAAAATGTAAATCATAATTATATATTCGCAATAAGATGTATCTGTAATGTATCACTAATATTGGCAACAAATAAGGAACCTTAGACTGTCAGTAGTAATAGTAACAGAATTGTTAGGGGTTTTTTTTTAATCATTTTTCTTTTCTTTTTTGCTTCTTTTGTGTGTTCTATTTGTTTGACATTTTTGGTTTTGTAATTAATAAAGTTTGTTTTTAAAAAAAGAAATAAATATTTTTAATAATATTCAATAGTTTTTAATTTCTTTTTGATGGATGAAGGAACTAAATATAAAGTGAACTATATATTTATATTATTAGTAATTTTGCTAATATTTACTAGAGCTTTGCTGATTAATGAGGAAAGCTGACAATTTAGAGATGTGTTTATACAAAATGGGATGAGGTATGGAGTGAAGTTATATCTTGCTGAATTTAAGGGATAATGATAAGTTGTTAATGAAGTTGGATTTTTTGTAAAAACTAAGATAAATGTAATTTTGATTTTGGATTTGATGATGCGAATTATATAGGATCATAAAAATAATGTAAACTATTTCTAATTTTAAAATAAGAGTTGGATTTATTTTTTATCTATATCTATACCAAAGAAATCAGAAGTCATTCTTTTTTCTTTACTTTTTTCTTTTTTTACACTTCATTTTGCTTTTTGCTTGATTCTTTTTTCTTGTTTTTGAAATTTAATAAAATTACTTTCTGCAAATTTGCAAAATAAAAAAAACAAATTCAGATCCACATACAACTCTCACTGACTTTACCCATGCCACGACAAACAACTGGTTATGAGTATGACATTTTGTATTATAACATATATATAAAGTTATCACGGGTACTTACATGTGTGCTATTCAGCTTCCTTCGGGTATTATCCCATGTCATTGTAGTGCTTTTAAAGTTGTAACGCAACGTTTTCAGCAGAATCTCATCTGCCATCATCAGCCCCTGTATTAAGTTTGTATGTGGGTCAGGGTTCACAGCCGTGTGCGTTTTAAATTTGAGGCTAGCCTATCCTGATTATGGGAGTCTTGGTCTGTGTTTATTGGACTTGGAGTTTGTTTGACTGGTGTTTTCTGGTTCTTCTGTCTGTTTTGTGGCTTTGATTGGCTGGCAACCCTCTGTTCCTGTATTGGAGGCTTTCAGTGCAGCTTGGCTTCATGTGAAAGGAGCGGCTGTTTATCTATCAGGAAGCCAGGTTTCATCTGAGTGTCTGGTGGGGGGTCGTTTGAGCTGCAGGCACTCAGAGGGGAGTCTGTTTGTGCCCAGGTGTTTGCCTGGGCTGTTTGGTGTGGAGATCTTTCTATTTGAGAGGCAGGCTTCCAAATGATTGACAGTCTGGTGGAATCATCTCTTTATTCATGTTTTCAAGTCTTTTTTCAATCTCTATGGCTTCTCTGCATGATTCTGTGGCTGGGATTTTCTATAAGTGCCATTGAAGTTGATGTTGTACCTGTGGTTTTCATGTGTTGGACTAGTGAGGAGGTTGGTTCCAGCTTTTTTACTGCATTTTTGCTGTTCATCCAGGCGGGTACTTATTCTTCTATTGGTTCTGTCCAATGTATGTTGGCCGGGCATGATGCACAGGGAACTTCGTATATGCCTGGTTTTTCCAGGTCAATTTTTGTCTTTGGGGTTTTTAAGGATGGCTGCTATTTTTTTTGTCTGTTTTGAAAGGCAGTCTTGATGTGATGCCTGTGTAGTATCTTACTGATTTTTTCTGTAGTACCTCTTTTATGTAGGGTAGGACAGCTGTTCCATAGGTCTGTTGATCTTCGTAGGTCTCTGTTATGTTCTTGGTGTGTTTTTGTGATCAAGCTGGTGATTTTGTTTTTTGTGGAAGCCATTTGGCTGCAATACTTTAGTCAGGTGCATAGTTCAGTCTTTATATGTGTCTTGTCTGCCAGGCGTTAGGTTCTGGTAATTAGTGTTTTAGCCACGGAATTTATCTGTGCTGGTGGTGGTGGGAATTTGGGCGTTGAGGTAGCGGTTGGTGTGTGTTTTTTTCTGGTATACGGTGGTGTCCCAGTGTTGCCATCTGTTCTTTTGTAGATTAGTACATCTAGGAATGGTAGTTGTTTTTTATTTCCGTTTCCATGGTGAACTTGATTTTTGGGTGTGTGCTATTTAGGTGTGTTTAGGAAATTGTTTAGGTTTTCTTTTCGCAGGGCCAAATCACAAATGTGTCATCGATGTATCTTAGCCATAGTTTGGGTTTTGGGTGGCATTAGCCAGGGGCTCTGGATTTGAATTCTTTCATGAACAGGTTGGCGATGACGGGTGACAATGGTGATCCCATAGGGCTCCTCAATTTGCTTGTATCTTTCTCCTTTGTATATGAAATATGTGTTGGTTAGGCAGTGTTTCAAGAAACTCTTGAAATCATCAAAAATATAAATTACAACCAGTAAAGACCTATTTATGAACTAACAGAACACTGCAGACTAAAAAATAGCAAGCCATCCTTAAAAACCCCAAAGACAAAATGACCTGGAAAACCAAGGCATTAATACGAAGTTCCCTGTGCATTCATGCCCGGCCACATACATTGGACAGACCAATAGAAGAATAAGTACCCGCTCTGGATGAACACAAAAATGCAAGTTAAAAAAGCTGGACACACTTCCTCACTAGTCCAACACAATGAAAACCACAGTCACAACATCAACTTCATGGCACCAAAAACCTAGCCACTATATAGAAAACCCAGCCACAGAATCATCAGAGAAGCCATAGAGATTGAAAAAAGAGCCTGAAAGCATGAATAGAAGAGATGATTCCAGCTAGACTGTCAATCATTTGGAAAGCCTGCACTGCTCAATAATAGAAAGATTCCACAGCACCACAAAAGCCAGGCAAACACCTAGGCATATCAAACAGACCCTCTGATGCCTGCCAGCTCAAACATACCCCAACCAGGCACCCAGATGAACTAGCCTTCACTAATAGATAATAGCCATCCTTTCATTGCCGAAAGCGAGAGCTGCACGAAAGCCGTCCCAATACAGGAATAGAGTGTTGCCAGCCAAATCAAAAGCCACAAAACAGAGCAGAAGAAACCAAAAAGACCAGATCATTCCTCAAACAAATCTCCGAAAGTCCAGATTAAAACACAGACAAGACTCCCAACCAAATCAGGATGCTAGAAAAAAAACATCTCTGCACAGCAAATAGGCTAGCCTGCAAAATTTAAAACTAACATGACTGTGATATGCCTGACGCCACATACAGAACTCAATACAGAAGCCTGATGATGGCAGATGAGATTCTGCTGAAACGTTGCTACAACTTTAAAAGCACTAAAATGATGTGGAATAATACCCGAAGGAAGCTGAACAGCATACATGTAAGTACCCGCGAAAATTTAAATATATATACCATTGTAAGCCAGCATCCCTTACCCTCTTGATAAATGATCCAGAAGAGAATACATCTAGCCCATCCTTTATTTCTTAAGGTACAAATACATACATGTACAAATACATACATGTGCAAATCAAAGGAAGTACAAAAGCACACTAAAATATAGAAAACTTACCTTGTTACACAAAAGAAAATATAGATACCTGCTATGACCACTGATAAAGGCATTGGAAATAATTCCAGAAGCATCTCTTTGCATTTTTTTCCTGTTTTTCCCATAATCCTAAGAACATATTGAAAACTGCTGTTCTTTTAATAGAGGTTCTATTAAAAATGCATCATATTAATTAGTAAAAAATGAAGAAATATATATATTATCGTGGAAAAATACCTATACAGAAGAGACGAAAATATTAATTTTTGCTTCAAGATGATCTTAATTATGCTAATTGATTTGTTGACTGGTCAACTTGCTGACTATTTTTAAAATAACATTGTAATAAGTTCAAGTAATTAAAATCAAGTTATAAGGCACTTTACAGTTTTAACATAATCTCTGGAAACTGCATCAATCTATCTCCTTAATAAGCTATAAAATATACATGAGGTAGGTTGTAAACTTTCCTAATTACATTAATTCAGTGGAATCATAGTTTTAAATCAACTTGCATAGCAAGGGCTGAAAAATATTTTCTATCTTTCTCTTCAGATGATGGGAAAAATATCACATGTGTTTAACAATAAAATCCACTCTATCCTTTATATCAACAGTAAACCCAATGAATCTAAGACTTATCAATAAACACATGGGATTGTTGTCCAAAATTTCTGTTATTTATATATTTAGACCTATTAGCAAATAAATAGCAAAATTTAGTAGGTGAAATTCCCAACCTCTCTAGTAGAAAAAATAAATCACTTGTTGACTTTTCTTCGCCATATTGATAGACTCAGGAAAAAAAAAAGAGGGAAGTAGATAACTACTCCAATTCTTGGTCAGTTGCTTCAGTGTTGATGGGACCCACCAGAGATCTAAGCTTAAACTTTTCCATGGCTTATATATAATCTCCAAAACTATTTTTTACCAAACAGAAATATTATTGCAGAATTTAAGATAAGAAGGAAGAGAAGGACAGGGTACCTTGTCCACCAAATGAGAAATGTACTTGAGGCGTCACCCATTGGAAATAAACCACAAAGACCCAAATGAAAAATGAATATTATTGTATAAAATGAAAAATCCAGCCTAATATGATAATGCTATCATGTCATCAGTTTCAGTCTGACCCTCCTCGCTAAGATCTCCTTTGGACCCCCTGCCCCCCCAAGTTTGCTGTAAATGTTCTGAGGCTTTAAATGCAGGAGACAAGCCAATGGACCCATTGCTGAAGTATTCATAAATCCGCAGTCAGTTCTATTTACACATATTGGAAAATTTCTCCCCTTTAAATAATGCTGCTATTTGTATTTATCTTTTTATTGTCCTTGTGACAACTTGGATATGGGCAGAGATAATGTTTACTGTCTGTCGTTGCTCTTTGGTCGATCTTACTTTTTTAAAAAAAAAACTTTCTTTGAAGATTACATGAAAGAAGGTACTTTATAAAAATGTGAGCTATAACTGTCTCACCTCACAAAGCGTTTTCCTTCCTTTTGAAACTTTATGAGAAGAGTAGAGAGAAAAATGTAAAGACAGGCATATTTATATCAAAAAGATTGATTTTGCTCTTGTATATCGTATGATAAATAATAAGAGCACTTTTTTAAAATCAATAATTGGTGTTTGTGACAAGAGTTGATAACCAGCTGAGCATCTGCTCTCTATCCTGCAGCAAAGAAGGGACAGAGTTGTTAAATGATTATCCTTTTCAAATATTCCATGCTTTCAAAGCTTCATTTTTAAAAAATTTAGTAAAAAATCATTTTTTGCTATTTTGAAAAATAAATCTCAATTTGAAAGTGGATCCATGTAATATAGAACTGAGCAGCTGGATATTGTAAAAATCAAGAATATTGCCCAGTTGGTCTGCCAGCCTACATTGTAAATGGAGTCTGTGCTAAAAGCTTTTCCCCTTCCAATTAAAGAATAAAGGCTGAGGTGCTTGCCACCTTTTTCCGCAAATCTGATGTGGCTTTTCATTCATTTCCTTTTTTTTTTAATGTGGTTTGTCTTTAGACTTCTCTCTGCCATGATAGTAAAGCCCAGTAAAATGAGGCAAGCAAGTTTTTCATATCATTACAAACTATTGTTTTCATCTGAATTTTACAGTCAATAAAAAAATTATCTTCTATTTTACAGGGTCCTGCTCTCAGGATATATTTTCTTAAAACAATATTTTCAGATGTAAAAGGAATATATTTTACTTGGTTAACTTACACCTTGTTCAGCAATTACATTCATTAATTTCTCCGTCAGCCTGCTTGTCCAGTTAACTGTTCTGACAAAAGAGTTGAAATTTGTTCAAATGGAGAAATAAATGGTAGCTAGGATAGGGATAATGTAGAGAGAATTTGGAAATGTGAGCTAGTGGGATTATTTAAGCACCTATTTAACATTTCCTCCGTACCACATACACTTGCAGGAGCTTAAGCCAATGTCACACTGCACCAACGGATGCAAAGAGGATGTATAACGGACAAAAAAATTGCCATCTGTTGGAAAATGCGATGCATCCCTTGTGGACTCACTGCGTACATCTTTCATATGCTCCATCTGTCGAGCATCCGTCTACTGCTATTTCATCTGCTCAAAAAGTTTTGAGCTGCACAAAACTTTTTGAGCGGATGAACTTTCCGCTGGCATACGATTACATCCGTGACACATACGGGCAACAAACGTTGCTAGCACCCTTGTCATCTGTTACAACGTCCGATGTTATGCCTCTCAAGCATCCTCTGGCCATCGCGCCAACTCACATCCACTGCAGGCTGAAAACTGGAAAAGAGGGAGGAAGCCGAAAGGTAGGCGGAACGTCCACCACAGTGTTAGTAGCAACGGACATTAGACAAGGATGAAAGCAGATGCAGGCCTCAGATATAAGCATTAAAACGGACAAAACGTTGCTATATGGGACATATCTCGGATATTTAGGAATGTCTGGAGGATGGTCATGAGGTATGTGGAAGGACACCTCAGCGGAAAACCGACATTTTCCTATAAAAAGGGGGAGAAATCACCTGGATCTCATTTCAGTCCAGCAGCCCTGCATGTGCAGACCTCTCAGCCTTGCTCTTGCTCTTTCCACAATCATCCATTGATGTCCACATGGATCATCGCACATTCCTTTGGTAATCGCCATCATTCACACCAGAACCAAGCCCTCCTTCAGGCTCTTTCACCTTTTCTACGGAAGAAAAGGAGGTGGCAAGAAGTGTCTGGGTCCGAAGATGGGATGCAGGAGAAAGAGTGGAGTTTGGAACTGCCTATGACAAGATGATGGTGAGTGGAGGAATGAAGAAACCTCATGCATTCCATCACTTGTTCTCATGAGGCATGCCACCAGCCATGTTTGATGAAGTTGTGGGAGCATCTGAAGACCAGGTTGAACGCAAGCAAGACAACTTCCGTCCCAGCCTGGACCCTGGACTGAAGGTGGCACTGACTCTGTGCCACCTGGCTCTGGGACCACATCCAGAAACATGCAGAGAGTGGAGGGTGCCACACAACAGCATCAGCAAAGTGGTCAGCGAAGTGGTGGCAGGCCCATCATTCAAAGAATTCCTGGAGGAGGCTCGCTCGCAGTGCCCCACCACTGAACAAGGCTGGAGGAAAGTTTGTCAGAACAGTGTATCAGAGGTGGAACTTTCCGCACACCGTTGGAGCCATAGATGGGAACAAGTGGGCCTGCAAAGCTCCACCGCAACTCAGGGTCCAATTATCAACTACAAGGGCCTTGTTCAGGCATCATCCCCCTTTTGCCATGGTCAATGCTGACTACAAGTTTAATGTACATCGAGTGCTTCAAGGCAACGGGTCACGCTTCAGATGGCCAGATATACAACGCCAGTGACCTAAGGAGGGGCTGGAATGCAACCTCATCATGGGTTTCCCAGATCCAGACCCCCTACCCAATGACACAAAGGTGTGGGCCCTACTTCATTCATGGGTGATGATGCCTTCTCCCTCAGAACCTACCTCATGAACGCCCTAACACTTCCAGATACCTACCTTGGAGGATCTTCAATCTACACGGCTGTCAGGGCAAGGCGGTGGTGGGAGAAAAGCCTTTGGCAATCCTGGCCAACAGGTTCCGAGTACTCTCACCACCATGCAGCATCGCACCACAGACTGTTAGGAGCATCTGTGGAAGCTTGCCTGCATCCTGCACAATCTCATGCGCACCCGCTACCCCAGTGTTTGGCAGAACAAGCTGTGGACTGTTCACAAGGCAATGGACATGGAGCCTGGTGATGGAGGCAAGACAAAACCTAAATAGACACTGTGGATGTGCAGAGGCCCACAACAGAGCTTCAACGTGAAGGAAGAAGCAGTGCACACCTCCTGAAACACTGGTCGCACTCCCCAGCTGGAGTGGCAAGACAGGATGGTAAGAATATGCCTTAATGGATGCTTCCTTCCAGCCTGTCCTTCATCCACACTGATGAGATTGTCGCCATGTATGTTTGGAGTGGCCCTACAATGAACAGGGCATTAATAAAGAGTTTTGTTTTGTTGAAATGTGTTGATCAGTGATTAAATTGTTATTGGATAATAAGACGGGCCATATGTGTGGCAGCTGGGAAGGGTAGGACCATATAGTCCCACTATGCCTTGCACTGGAGTTTATCTATGCCCAACCAACTATCCTTACGACCCATCCCATCAACTATCCTTATCCCACAGGTATCCTTACAATCCACAGCTATCATTACCCATCGCCACAGCTATCCATTCCAAAGCTATGCCTTAACCATCCACAGCTATCCATCCCACAGCTTCTTGCCAATCCCACAAGCAATGCAAAGGCTTAACGCCTTTTTTTCAAAGTTTTCCCGCAACACTTTAATTCAGTAAAAAAATGAAACCAAGTGTGTGAAGCAAGATAACCTTTATTAATAACAAACTGTATGACTTTATTAAAAAGCAAAATGACCCAAGTAAAGTGTCTTAAGAAAAGATATAGTGAAGCAAAGGTAACCACTCTAGTCTCTGCGCACTCTTCTCAGTTCACCTGAGGCATGCCCATGGTCTCAGAAGTAAAGGGGCCAGGGACTGTTGGAGGTGGCTGTTGCTGGAGTGCTGTCTGAGGCGCCATTGGGGTGCCTGGCCCCGAAAGTACAAACAGGAGATGGTGTGTGCAAGGAAGCCTCTCAGAGAGCTAACTCAAGTCCCGTGAGGTTGAGACCAGGCACTTCCTCAAGGACCTGGTGATGTGAGGCCGAACATGATGACAGATGTTCTGAGGAAGGGCTTGGCTGTGGGGTGAGAGGAAGGAGCAGTGTAGTGGGGCTGTCTGGTGGTGCAGCTGGGTCAGGTGAGGCATCTATGGCGTCTGTGGCATCCGAGGAACTGGGCCTGGACTGGGAAGGGCTGCTCTGCTGTGGAAAGTCCTGGTAGTGTAGGCTTGGTAGGGCGAGGGGTGCTGAAATCTTGGGAAGGGCTGTGACATCACCTGGGGTGGAGGAGCAGACCTGGAGTGGGTAGGAGCAGGTTCAGCTGTGGCTTTGGAGGGTGGTTGCAGAAGAGCTGTGATCCTCTCCTTCATGCCTGGTACTATGGCCTCGGCATGTCCATGAGGGTCCTGGCTCATGTACATGATGACGGGCTTGCGGGTTTGAGGTATGGTATGTTGCGGAGTGGACCAGCTGGGAGAGGAGATTATGTGCTGGCTTTGATTGTGTCCCTATCTCCAATATGACAGTGTGGCCTCTGTCCCTCCAGTCCTACCTCTCTGCCCTGCTTTCTGTGGAGCTGGGGATGGGTGTTGGGTGTGGGTTGGTCTCTGTGGCTGCTTCTTCTTGGCTCCATCTGAGACAGGGGATCCTCCACGTCCTCTGGCATAGGGAGTGCAGCTGTCGGGGGGGGGGGTCTCTTCATGGGACCTCCAAAGTACACTGCCTGGACACGGGTAGTGTCTCCTGGGCTGGAAGAGGACCGGCTGTCTGTGGGCTGTCTGATTGGAGAGGGTTGACAGAGGGGCTTGCTCCTCAGTGGTGGATTCTCACCCTCTAGGAAGCTGACCTGGCCATGACTTAAGTCTTCCGGTCAGTGACTTGACAGCGGCCCTGCCCGGATTTCTTCAGGTGGCAGCTGCCATACCAGGTGTGCATGTGCTTGCACCATCGCAAGGCAGTACATCTTGAAGTGTAAGCCCAGGCTCCTCTGCCTTCTCTCCTCCAATGCTGCCTGCTTCTCTTGGCGTCGCAATGAGCCTGTGGCCCTTCCTCCACAGGTACTCGTTCTCCTCAGCCATTCCAGCACCTCCTCCTCATGGTCTTTCTGAATGGAGTACTGTTCCTCTCCCCCTTCTCCTTGTTGCCTCTTTCCTCCCTCTGCAGGGGCTTCAGGGCCTTCCAGCGCAGGGCTTTTGAAGCACCTTGGGCTGGTCCATCACAACAACTAGCACGCAGGCCAGCAGGAGAACCGCAGCCAGCAGCACCAGCAGAAGCAAGCAGCAGTGAGGAAGCACCAGCGGAGAAGCACCATGAGCGACCAACAGCACCACACACAAGCAGCAGGAGGAAGCACCAGCAGCACCAGGACAACCAGCAAGAAGCACCAGCAGCAGCAACACCAGGAGCAGCAGCAGCAGCAAGCAGAAGCACGCAGCAGCTGCAGAGTGCATACCAGGGGGTGGGATGGTGTTCTGTCCTTCTTGCCAGGCTGGCAGGAGTAGGCAGCAGCTTCCTCTTCTTCCCCATGGTGTTCTCATTTCAAGATGTCTCTGGTAGCAGGTTCTTTCCTCTGAAGTGACTGCTTGCGAGCTGCATCCTTTTTATATCTGCAGAGGCTTCCGCAATTCATCCTCCCCGCATGCGCAGTGACGCTTTGGCATTCGCTATGCATCCTATAGGCGTCCGTGATGGCATACCGCATCCCTCGCTACGCATACTCTCCTTCCACTGAACGCGTCCGCTTCGGCTGTTCTCCCTGGGAAGCCTGGGATGTGTCATCCGGCTTCCATCCGCTTCCGAATCCGCTAGGCTTCTACAAACATCCTTTAACATCCCCGCTACATCCTCCCCATGTCCGTTCCTTCCGTTTGTTTGTCCGCCTCTGTTTATGCAAATTTGGGGGCACTTTTGAGAGTGGATAAAATGGATGGAAAAATTTGCCTCGTCTGCTGTGTCTTTTTGCATACATTTTTGCATCCCGTCGGCCCAGTTGTAAACCTTAGCCTTTAGTAGAAACATTTTTTTTACCCTCATTTTGCCACAAGTCCTTCCTTCTAATATTTTATGTGATTTCCTTTAATAGCCAAATTCCATCATTCTTCATGTTAATGGTTATAAGATATGGATATATCAAGTAATTTGAAAAAGTATATAGAGATAGAGATAAATATAAATGTTTCTATCCCCATGTGTTTATTTTATTTTAATAATTTAAGGTTACTTGGGTGCATTAATGTTGTTAGACTGATGCTGGGAAGAATCCATAGATCCAGCCACAGGAAGCTCACTCGTATAGATATTGGCCTGTTGATTTTTCTTTCTTCCATATAGGAAAAAATGAAGAAAGTGATTTCCATCTATTTTCCTTTGAGAGCACACACACAGAGTTGGGAACCCACAAACTTTACACAATAAAAAGGAGCACAGTACAGAATGAAAAAAAATTGGCCTTTCATGGAAAAAAAAAAACTTTCAAATACAAGTTTGACATTATATATAAATGCATTTATGATCTTTACTATAACCCTCAGTAGTACCATTAGGGATGTGTAAAAGCTTCAACAAAGGGTTGCTTTGCTTTAATCAAAACCTGAGTAAAGAGGCCCCTTCATGGGTAGCTGTTAACAATTTCAATAATCAGAGTGAAGATTCCAGTGTCCGCCAAGCATTGTCAAGCATTTCATTTTGAAGGCCTTCGATGGTACTTCCCCTGGTACTACTGAAAAAAAAAGAGCCTTACTGGGGAATCAAAGATGGAGCAACTTCAAATTGAATGAAAAAAAAAAAACAATCTTTCCACATTCTCCATCAGCTCCAAGAAGAGATGGATCATTCTTTTATCCAGATCAACATATATTTAATATTTCTGTCCAACAAGCTGTTTATATAGATCCAAAATGACTTTATTAGTATATACTGTACAATAACTAAAAATGGAGGCCACATATAAATAAAACTATCAATAACATTTAAATTTAGAATATTTCTGTTAATTTTTGTTTCTAGGCCACTTTTTCAGTAAGTACATGGTATGAAACTGTGAAGTTCTAATATTTTTCATATACACACTGCATTAATTTCTAATGTGCACCTGAGAGATAGAGATATAGCAGAAAATGGATACTAAGCCAACAGTATTAAATATTAACATTTATTATGTATTTTATATAAAACTTTCAGCCAATGAGTTTACTAAATGGATAATGTCAGTAGAGAAAATAATGTATTCATTTGTTTTATCAATTTATGAAGTGTTCAACAAAGTGTTCATATGTTATTATTAATTTGCAATGTAGTGGCATGTTTCTGTTTGTTTGAAAAGGTAAATTAACCTCCTTACCCTATACATAGGTCATATTATCATTAAAATGTGTATTGAAAAAGGTTTTCCAATTTCTGAATCTGTTCATTTCTTTTCCACTTCATTCTGTCCTTTTCTAATTCCATCTTAATTCTATTTAATATCAGGATAATCTTGTTTTTCCCTGAGGTTGATCTAGTGCAGTCACTGTCAATGCCAGTTTAGCAAAGGGGGTAAAAGTCCTGATACCTCACGTACATCCTGCTGTGATGATTGTGAGTTTTGGACATACCCTGATCTAGTGGCTTCCAAATTCTTGGAGTTTTAAAAAACCTATGTAGACATCTCGAGGAGAGAGGAGGGGGGAGGAGGAGGAGGAGGGAGGAGGAGGAGGAGGGAGGACAAGGACAAGGAGGACGAGGAGGACGAGGAGGGACGAGGAGAAGGACGAGGAGACAGAAGAGAGGGAGGAAGAAAGGAAGAAAGGAAGGAAGGAAGGAAGGAAAGACGGAGGACAGAAAGAAAGGAAATTAAGAGAGCAAGTCTAAAAATTAGGATATTAGAACATATTGGCTCTTGATAATCCACTCCTCTAAAGAGCACTGATCCCCTGGCCTACAGATGCAAAGAGGATGTAAAATGTTAAAAAAAGCTTGCCATCCTTAGACGCTATGCATTAGAGATATAGAAGATATAGGACATACATGTTTCATATACTCTATCCGTCAAGCATCCGTCCACTGCGATTTCATCCACGCAAGAAGTTTTTTGAGAAGTTCACAAAAACTTTGTGAACGGATGAACTTTCCGCCGTGTATGATGTAAATCCGTGACATCCGAGCCAAAATGTTCTATGTCCGTTTATCATCTGTTAAACGTCGCTGTATCTCTCTGCATCTCTGGGCATAGAGGCAAGACAGCTGAAATGGAAGAGGGAGGAACAGATTATAGGACATGTCTACACAGAGATATAGATAAGCACGGAAAATAGAAAGGATGCGCAGTGAACGGTTTTGCATCTGCAATATACATCCGCTAAGGCTTCCTATGAACATCCGTTAACATCGCCCATTACATACTACCCGAACATCCGTTCTTTTCGTTCCTTTCCATTCTGTTATTGCAAATTTTCACCACTTTTTGGAGCGGATGACAACAGATGGAGCCACCCCTGAAATTTTGCTTATCCGCTGTGTCCTTTATGCATATGTTTTGCGTCCGTCGGCCAGTGGGACCTACACACATACAGCTCTTGTAAAATATAGACAACTTTTTAGCATTTTATTAGTTTACATAAGTTTGTTCTTTGTGCAGTGTTTTACTGCTGTTTATTGCCAAACTATCACATGCATGCATCTTCTCATATATTTTCTTGTTGCTTTTAATGTTCCAACTTTCATGAAAATGAGATCGTACTCTGAAAAAAATATGTCTGTTAATGGAAAAACAGAGCCATCTTTTTCCCAGTTTATGCTCAGAACTTGAATGTGATAGAATTGTTTACATGCCTAGACTATAACCAGAACCAAAGATTCAACAGCAAAGGAATAAAGTAGTCCTTTCACAGTCTTAATAATTTATTTCCATTATTTTGTGTCATGTTTTCTTGTATTTTGTAAGTTTTGTTTTCCTTGAATATTTTACTGTATTTTGTTACTGATGTTCATTGTTTTAGCTGCCCAAAGCAGCAGAAAATACAACTTCATACAACACAGAGAGACATTCCCCTACAGAGTTACACAAGGGTGAATTTTGCCTTTTGATCTTTACTCCTATAGCTATTTATTCATATATTAAAGTCTCTCTGAATTTAACAGAACTTACTTTTAATTAGACATATAGGATTATGCTGTAAATGTGACTACTTGAAAGGAGTTACAAAATCATTTTGAATTTACATTCTCAAAATTGCAAATGTCTTGTGATTTTCACAGTGCACTGACAAGCATATGATGTTACTCACCAGGTATTGTCCTATGGAAGTTTAGTGTAGCTGTCACTCAATCTTTGTCAAGCAAAACAAATTGTATGACTTCACCATAAGCATGATGCTATTTTATTGCAACAATTTCTTATTAAAGCTTTTGAGCAGTGGCTTTGGTGTTACCCTGAGCATATAACAGAGAGTCCAAATAGTGAGATGTGCCCGAGAAAGCCACACAAAATAGGTATCAATTTCATAGGCTTTAACATGGTGTAAACTCCCCGAATGTCTCCAATTCTGACATCATATCTATTCAGTCTGGTTTTATAAACATCAATCCAATAGTATGTGTGACAGGCATTCATAAATATATATTATTATGAATGGGTCCTAAACTGCATGTTGAACAATTCTGTAGGATGAAGCATTTCACTTTGTCAAGTCTTAATTATTCTGCAAATTAACTTAAAATTAGTGATTATTGTAATATGAAAGAGAAAAATGTTTCTGTCTTCTTGCAACATTATGAAGTATCTTTCAATCCTCTATCATCAATATATATCAATGTAATATTCTAATTCAAAAAAATCTGTTCCAAATAAAATTGAAACATGGGGTTCTCTTAAAAAATCCTGGTGGTAAAGACGATTATTTCACTTAAATTATACATATAAGCTTCTATTCCATTATTTTTTTTCTTTGAAGTTTGGTGTTTGTTTGAATAGCAGGTAAACAGAAAAAAGTGCAGTGATATGTGACAATTATCAACAGCAACTGGAACAAGTATATTTGTAATTGATCAAGTATTGTCATACCTTGGACCTGTTAAACAATACACAATAAATACAGTTCCATTGGTTAGAATTCAAAGAGTTATTCTTAGGCATGTTAAGTGGGAACTTTGATCTCCCTCTGAACAATAGACTTTAGGAATGAAAAAAAAATATATATATATATTTGAAAAACAATTACTTTAAAATTAGTATGCCCAGAAATATCAGAACCCAGTATTTCAGCAACTTACTTGAAAATATCATGAGATTGGCAGAGAGCTCTTTGTGTAAAACCAAGCATAGTTTGTGCTTTTTTAAAAATGAACTATTTTTGAATAAGATTCAGCCTGTTGGGATTCTCCTTGTTCTGTATGGAACTTGGTAGGTTCCAAGTACTTCATTCTGATTGGCCGAAAAGGCTACTTATGGATTGGTTCACT
>BHFT01001435.1:0-92122 GCA_004320025.1 Laticauda laticaudata
CGTTCTGTTTATGCAAATTTTTGCCACTTTTTGGAGTGGATGACAATGGATGGAGCCATCCCCGAAATTTTGCTCATCTGCTGTGTCCTTTATGCATACGATTTGCGTCCATCGGCCAGTGGGACCTAGCCTTAATGTTTATACATATTATCTTGTAAGCAATAGACAAATCAAATAAATAAATAAAATAAAATAAAAAAGTAACATGACTGTTAAGTGAATCTGGCTTTCCCAGTGACTTTGCTTGTCAGAAGGTTGCAAAAGGGAATCACATGACCCTGGGAAAACTGCAATCATCATAAATACAAACAGTTATCAAGCGCCCAAATTTTGATCATGTGACCATGGGAATACTGCAAAAGTCCTAAGTGTGAAAAATGGTCGCAAGTCACTCTTTTCAGTGCTGTTGCCATTCGAATGGTCACTTAATGAAATATTGTAAGTCAAGAACTACCCATACTATAGAATGTCCATATTTAAAGCCAGCTCACCTCTGATATTGGGAAACCTACCTAGATATTTGTCCTGTTTTGGAATTTTCCAGAGAACGGTATTGTTAGGGATGCCAAAATGAATAAACCAATAATTCTTACCTTTTCTGTCTCTTCTCTTCCCAGAGACAGATTTTTTCTCACCCAACTGAAAACTTTGCCTCTGGTGACTCAAAGCCAGGATTAGAGAAGATATTATAATTACCCAGAATCTACTTCTCAGAGTATCGTTTTTATATGATAATTGACTTTCTTCACATTGTAACTTTTTAGAAAACAGAATACTTTCTTTGTTGAAAATATTTGAGCAGGACACTTTCTTTCTTGCAAGTATCTGAGTTTCTAGCCAAGGCGATGCCTTGCTGTGTCCTTAGAGATTTGCTCCACAAAAAACTTTTCTAATGTCAAAGAAAATCAAGAGACTTACAGGAAGAGAACAACAGAGGCAGCCTGCCCTATACTGTGTTATAACACAAATGCAGGGGGGGATTCTACAAATTTGCACCTATTTGCTAGAACCAGTTGTTAACATTCTAAGCAGTTTGGAGAACTGGTTGTTAGAAGAAATTCTGGCCTAATCCTGNTCTGGAGTTTTTTTTCCTCTTCTTTGCTGGTACTTTGCTTGTGTGAAGTGACCATTCAAAGTTACAATGGCACTGAAAAAAGTGACTTATGACCATTTTTCACACTTACGACTGTTGTAGCATCTCCACAGTCATGAGAGGCCTGGTGAGGAGATGCATGCCTCGATGTCAGTGATGTTGAGTTGGCCATGCCCAGCCAGTCACATGACCACCAAGCCATGCCCACCAACGAAGCCACACCCACAGAACCAGTTGTGAAAAAAATGGAATCCCACCCCTGCACAAATGTTTTCAGACTAGAATGCATGGCATCAAATAAACAGATCCAATAAACCTATGAATGAAGCAGTTCTCTGCTCATCCAACTAGCTGCTGTTAAAAAAAAACACCGCAAATTTTGGATGAGAAGAAACAACAGATGAAAGAGGTCATGAAGATAAAAGGGTTTGGGAGGAGGGCCTAGCAGAAAAGCTAAGAGAAGGTACTGTTCTGTTTAAACCTTTCTTATATTTCCACACGTATGCAATTTTTGTTGAGTTTTTACAAGCAAGTGGAAGGAAATTGGAAGCCTTGAGAGTGATCAACTGCCTGGCAAAATAATAGGTTTTTTTTTTCTTGGAGATGAGTTTGATGATGAAACCTTGGTGGTGCAGTGTTAGAATGCAGTATTGCAGGCAAGCTCTGCCCACAGCCTGGAGTTCGATTCTGATGGGGCTCAAGGTTGACTCAGCCTTCCATCTTTCGGTAAAATGAATACCCAGATTGTTGGAGGCAATATGCATATAATGCTTACATTGTTACTTCTCAGAGAATGCTGTAAAGCATTAAGAGAACGGTATATATAAGCTTAAATGCTAATGGTATATCTTCCTGGAATACACATAGTAGAGAAATTAATATAGTAACAAAATAATATAGCTGGAGGTCTTTTAGTCCAACCCCCTGTTTCAAGCAGGAAACACTAAACCATTTCAGAGAAATGGTTGTCCAATCCCTTCTTAAAAACTTCCACTCAAAAATTCTTCAAAAAGACAGTTAGATCTATAATTGCTTCGTAAAACCACTTTTTCTTGCTATAAACTTAGTTCTTATAATTAGAATCAAAAAGTATCTTGATATAACAGACCAATTATCCTCTACCTGAGGGTGAGGCACAATCTGTTTTTCCTATCTTTCAGAACAGCATGAACCACAGCTATGAGTCACCCATAAGGCCTTGGTATACTGTATGAGAGTGACATCCAGTAGCTGAGGTAAAAAATTCAAAACACTTCCCAAGACAGAACAGAACCTTCTCCTTATAAATGTGTTAATTTGGAACTTTCCACTGTTCCAGTCTACGAGGAAACAAAAAGATCAGATGCTATAATTAATTCCATTCTTGGAATGAAAGCAGACACATGAAAATAAGAGAAGCTCCTGGTATGATTAGACATGCGATCATCCAAAACCTACACAAATACCTTGGCTAAAGACAGCTAACATTAGTGGCAATGACATAACCCACATTCAGCAGAATTTTCACTGACCTACAGAAGCCAGGAATAAATAGTACTGCCTTTTGTGGGATTTTAGATCAAACAAGTAAAATGCTGAGGGTGTGAGAAGTTTGACTAAGAAAACAAGACTAAGTGATGGACTCATATAATAAAAAATATTGTATAGGCTTCTGTTTCCTATATTTCTGCAAGAGGACATTAAGAGGTCCTTGGTTAGATCAGACCAAAGGCCCATTCAATCTAGCATTTTATATCCTAAAGCTGCCATTGAAAAAGTCATAAGAAGCCATGTTAGAAAATTAATGAGCAAAATTGAGATTATGGAATCTACCCTAGGCTCTACTATCCTTAGTAAATTTAGAAGGGCTGAAGTTGCAGATTGCTGAGATTAAACAATTATGGACAGGAGACCATTAAGCCCTGAAGGTGTTGCTTGGATTCAATGGGCAAGTGGGACACTGTCATCTCATGTCACACTGCACCAACGGATGCAAAGAGGATGCAAAACAGAGAAAAACGCTTGCCATCCGTTGGAAAACGCGATGCATCCATTGTGTACTCACTGCGTACATCTTTCATATGCTCTATCTGTCAAACATCCATCTCCTGCTATTTCATCCGCTCAAAAAGTTTTGATCTGCACAAAACTTTTTGAGCGGATGAACTTTCTGCCGCGTACGATCCGCGTCACGATCTATATCCACGACACATATGGGCAACAAACATTCTACGTCCATTGTCATCCGTTACACATCCGCCGTATCCTCTCGGGATCCTCTGGGCATCCGTGCAACTCACATCCGCTCCAACGGAAAGCGGAAAGAGGGGAGAAGCAAAAGGTACGCGAACGTCCACACAACATTAGTAGCACGGACATAGAAAGGATGAAAGCGGATGCAGCTCGGATATAAAGCATCAAAACGGACAAAACGTTTGCATATGGACGTATCTTGGATATTGAGGAGTCTGAGGATGTCTAGAGTATGTGGAAGGACACCTAGTGGAAAACCAACATTTCCTATAAAAAGGGGAGGAAATCACCTGGATCTCACTATCAGTCCAGCAGCCGTGGTGTGCAGACCCTTGGTTCTGCTCTTTCACATCATCCATTGATCTCCACCATGGATCATCGCACACTCCTTTTGGCAGCCGCATCATTCAACAACAGAACCAAGCCCTCTTCAGACTGTTTCACCTTTTCTACGCAAGGAGAAGAAGGAGACGTCCAAAAGCTGTTTGGGTCCGAAGATGGATCGGGAGAAGAGCGGGATTTGGACTCTATGACAAAGCTGATGGTGGAGCTGAGGAATGAAGACCCTCGTGCATTCCAGCACTTCATGAGGATGCCACCAGCCATGTTTGATGAAGTTGTTGGAGCGTCTGAGACCCTGTTGACCAAGGCAAACACCAACTTCCGTCCCAGCCTGGACCCTGGACTGAAGTGCACTGACTCTGCGCCACCTGGCTCTGAACCACATACAGAAACATGCAATATGCTGGAGGGTGCCACACAACACCATCAGCAAAGTGGTCAGAGAAGTGGTGCAGGCCATCATCGAAGAATACCTGCAGGAGCTCCTCCAGTGTCCCACCACTGAAGAAGGCTGGAGGAAAGTTGCAGAGCAGTGGTATCAAGTGGAACTTTCCCACACTGTTGGAGCCATAGATGGGAAGCATGTGGCCTGCAAAGCTCCAGCAACTCAGGGTCCAATTATTACAACTACAAGGGCTTCTTGAGCATCATCCTCTTTGCCATGGTTGATGCTGACTACAAGTTCATGTACATCGATGCTTCAGGCAATGGGTCAGCTTCAGATGCCCAGATATACAATGCCAGTGACCTCAAGGATGGGCTGGAATGCAACCTCATCATGGGCTTCCAAATCCAGACCCCTACCAATGACACACCAAGATGTGCCCTACTTCATCATGGGTGATCACGCCTTCTCCCTCAGAACCTACCTCATGAAGCCCTACACTTCAAGATACCTCACCTGTGAAGAGAGGATCTTCAACTACAGGCTGTCCAGGCAAGACGGTGGTGGAGAACGCCTTTGGCATCCTGGCCAACAGGTCCAGGTACTTCTCACCACCATGCAGCATCACCCAGGACTGTGAGGGCATCGTGGAAGCTTGCTGCATCCTGCACAATCTCATGCGCACCCGCCACCAGTGTTGCAGAACAGGCTTGTGGACCATCAACAAGGCAATGGGGACATGGAGCCTGGTGAATGGAGGCAAGGACAAAACCTGATAAGACACTGTGGATGTGCAAGACCCCAACAAAGCTTCACGTGAAGGGAAGCAGCAGCGCAACCTCCTAAAACACTGGTGCAACTCCCCAGCTGGAGCAGTGAGTGGCAAGACAGGATGGTAGATGCTTAATGGATGCTCCTTCAGCCTGTCTCATAACACTGATGACATTGTGCCATGTATGTTGAGTGGCCCTACAATGAATAGGGCATTAATAAAGAGTTTTGTTTATTTTGAAATGTGTTGATCAATCAATAAATTGTTATTGATAATAAGGTCCATATGTGTGGCAGCTGGGAGGGTGGGCCATACAGTCCCACTATGCTTGCGCTGGAGGTTTACTATCCCACAACTATCCTTACCCATCCCACAACTATCCTACTTCATCCCACAACTATCCTTACCCATCCACAACTATCTTACCCATCCCACAAGTATGCAAAGGCTTAACCGTTTTTTCAAAGTTTCACCAACACTTTATTAAGTAAAAAAAATGAACCAAGGTGTGTGAAGCAAAGATAACCTTTATTAACATTCTTAGTAAACTGTATGACTTTATTAAATAAGCAAAATGAACCAAGTAAAGTGTCTTAAACAAAGATAAAGTGAACAGGTAACAACTCAGTCCTTGGCACTCTTCTCAGTCACTCTGAGGCGTGCCCATGGTCTCAGATGTAAAGGGCCAGGGACTGTGGAGGTGGCTGTGGCTGGAGTGCTGGTCTGAGGCGCCATTGGGTGTCTGGCCCCGAGAGTACAACAGGAGATGGTGTGTGCAGGAAGCTCTCAAGAGAGCTGACTCAGTCCCGTGAGGTTGAGAGGCCCTTCATCAAGTACCTGGGATGTGAGGCCAAGATGGATGACAGATTTTCTGATGACAGTTGCTGTCGGTGGAGGAAGCAGGAGTGTAGTGAGCTGTCTGGTCTGCAGCTGGGTCAGGTGAGGCGTCTGTGGCGTCTCATGAACCTGGGCCTGGACTGGGAAGGGCTGCCTCTGCTGTGGGAAGTCCTGGTAGTGGTAGCTTGGTAGGTGAGGGGCTGTTGAAATCTGTGGAAGGGCTGTGACATCGCCTGGGGTGGAGGAGCAGACCTGGAGTGGGTAGGAGCAGGTTCAGCTGGGCCTGGAGGTGGTGCAGAAGAGCTGTGATCCTCTCCTTCATCACCTGGTACTGGGCCTCGGGCATGTCCATGAGGGTCTGCCTACGTAGGTGATGAAGGGCTTGCAGTTCGAGGATGGTAGTCGAAGTGACCAGCTGGGAGAGAAGATCTTGCTGGCTTTGATTGTGTCCCTGATCTCCAAGAGGACAGTGTGGCTCTGTCCCTCCGGTCTGCCTTTCTGCCTTTCTGTGGAGGTGGAGCTGGGGTGGGGGTGGGTTTGGTCTCTGGTGGCTGCTTCTTCTTGCTCCATCTGAGACAGGGATCTTCCACGTCCTCCTCCACGTCCTCCGTGGAGTGCAGCTGTCGGGGGGTCTCTGTTGTGGCCCTCCAAAGACACCTGCCTGGACATGGTAGCTGTCTCCTGGTGGAAGAGGACTGGCTCTCTGTGGGCTGTCGAGGGAGAGGGTTGACAGAGAGGCTGCTCCTCAGTGGTGGATCTCACCCTCCAGGAAACTGCACTTGGCCATGACGTACATCTCCCGGTCAGTGAGCTTGACAGCGGCCTGCCAGATTTCTTCAGGTGCAGCTTGCCATACCAGGTGTGCATGTGCTTCAACCATCCCAGGAGTACATCTGAAGTGTAGCCCAGACTCTCTGCCTTCTCTCTCCAAGCTGCCTGCTTTCTCTTGGTGTCGCGATAGAACCTGTGCCCTTCCTCCACAGGTACTCATTCTCCCTCAGCCATTCCAGCACCTCCTCCTCATGGTCTTCGGAAATGGAGTACTGTTTCCTCTCTCCCTTCTCCTTGCCTTGCCTCTTCCTCCCTCTGGCAGGGCTTCAGGGCCTTCAGCAGCAGGCTTTGAGGGCCTTGGTCTATCCACCACAGCAGCAGCAGCAGGAGAAGCAGCAGCAGCACCAGCAGCAGCAACACAGGAGCAGCAGCAGCAGCACCAGCAGCTTCAGAGTCAGCGCCAGGGGTGGGATTGTGGTTCTGTCCTCTTGCCAGGCTGCAGAAGTACCACAGGCTTCCCCCTTCCCCATGGTGTTCTCTCCAAGATGTCTCTGGCAGCAGGTCTTTCCTCTGAATGCTGACTGCTTGCGAGCTTCATCCTTTTATATCCGCGGAGCTGACGCAATTCATCCTCCCTGCATGCGCAGTGAATGCTTTGCATCCGCTACGCTTCCACTATGCATCCTATAGGCATCCGTGATGCATCCACGTCATCCGCTATGCGTCCGCTCCTTCCGCTACGCGTCCGCTTCGCTATTCTCCCACAGAAGCCCTGCAGATGTGTCATCTGCTTCCATCCACTAGGCTTCCTACGAACATCCCCTTTCCATCCCCACTACATCCTCCCTACGTCTGTTCCTTTCCGTTGTTTTCCGTTATGTTTATGCAAATTTGGGGCACTTTTGAGAGCAGATAAGAACGGATGGAGCCACCCCCGAAATTTTGCTCATCCGCTGTGTCCTTTTTGCATACGTTTTGTATCCGGCGGCCAGTGTGACCTAGCCTTTAAACTCCTTTAGTTTAGTTGAATATGCTTGTGATGACTCTTGTTGACTTCATCAATTCCTGTGGATACAAACTATCCCTGGACATCCTACATAAAAGTATAAAAATATACATGCATTTAAAAATTTAGCAATGTTAGCTGGAACTGGACTAAATAGATCAGACTAGATTTTTACAGAAATCTGTTTTGACTTTACATACCTAATTTCTGCTGTCCTCTTCAAAGTGTAGTTTCATTTCATTTTCAAAGTTAAGATCATCTGCCCTCTCAAAATCGAGTTTGATTTATATCTTCCTTTGACTGGGAGACAACAAGCTCACTGCTTTAGTTTTCTATGGTCTACAAGCGCTCCCTGGTGGAAAGCTATTCGAAGCTGTTAAACTTGCTCAAAAATTGAAAAGAGATTTTGTGTGTGTGTATGTGTGTGTGTGTAGCTTTTCTGCCCTCTATTTGCAAGTCACATTGTGATGGTCAATATGAACAAAACCACATTTGTATCACCTTCATTATCATAGAAATTGCTGCCACAATTATATTAAATTAGTACTATAACTTCTATATAGAGGTAGTATCAGATGCAAGAAAGATCGGTATTAGGAGGATCTTAACTTTGCTATACTTGTGGAAGGAGCAAAGTGGGAAAAGAGTTGCCCTAATGCAGGGGTGTCAAACTCAATTTCATTGAGAGCCGCATCAGGGCTCTCATTGACCTCGGGGCTGGGGGGTAGTGGCCAACTGGGTGGACTTGGCCAGCTTGATGCTACTTCCCATTCTGGCATGTTTCCTCTTTGCATCGGGTATTCCAGGCCGAAGCCATGTTGGCCCGATGTTTCCTCTTTGCATTGGGTAGACCAGGCCAAAGTGATGTGGGCCAGCTCCTTACAATTTCCAGGACGGCTCCACGGGCCAGATTTGACCTGGACCACAGGCCTTGTGTTTGATATCCCTGCCTTAATGGGATCATTTCCAAATTTCATTGCATAGCAAAGATTCCCCCCCCCCCNTTCCCCCCCCCCCCATGTTTTATAGAAGCATGGAACATAAAATTATCCAAGTACATGGAATGACACAAGATTGTTCCTCAAATTGTTGCTGCTGTCCACTCTCATCAGGTACTAACTAGTACTCTTATCAGATACTAACATCATAGCTGTTGTAGCTACCTCAGAATTTTGCCTCAGGAAGCCTAATTAAGGAAGAATGCGAACAAACAAATTGCCTGGCAAAAAGCCTTCTCAACCAGCATTTTTCTTCAAACTGTGACCACAAAAATGTATTTCAAAACCCTGTATTAGCCAGTCTTGGCATGATGGAGATATCATTGATGATCCCAAAGTTGCTTTTTTAAAAGGCAGCTGGACTTTAGTTTTTTCCTTGAAGACATTTCACTTCTCATCGAAGAAGCTGGATGGAAACTAATCAAGGAGGGAAGCAACATAAAACTAAGAAGAAATTTCCTGACGGTTAAAAACAATTAACCAGTGGAACAGCTTACTTCCAGGAGTTGTGAATTATCCAACACTGGACGTTTTTAAGAAGAGATTGGACAACCATGAAATGGCAGATAGGGTTTCCTGCCTGAGCAGGGGGTTGGACTAGAAGACTTCAAAGGTCTCTTCCAACTCTGTTATTCTATTTTATTCTGTTCAAAGGTTCTGAGTGAGAAGTGAAATATCTTCAAGGAAGAAAGAATCCAGTTGCCTTTGGAAAAAGCAACTTTGGGACAACCTAAAGCCTTAATAAGACCACACCTAGAGTACTGCATCCAGTTTTGGTCACCACATTATAAAAAAAAAGTTGTTGAGACTCTAGAAAAAGTAAGAGAAGAACAACCAGGAGGATTAGGGGACTGGAGACTAAAACATACAATGAATGGTTACAGGAACTGGGCATGGCTAGTCTAGTGAAGAGAAGGACCAGGGGAGATATGATAGCAGTCTTCCAATATTTGAGGGGCTGCCACAGAGAGGAAGGGGGTCAAGCTATTTTCTAAAGCACCCAAAGGCCAGACAAGGAATAATGGATGGAAACTGAACAAGGAGAGATTTAACCTGGAAATAAGGAGAAATTTTCTGACAGTGAGAATAATCAACCAATGGAACAGAAGTTGCCTTCGGAAGTTGTGACAGCTTCATCACTGGAGGCTTTCAAGTGACTGGACTGCCATCAGTCAGAAATGGTGTAGGAGCTCCCACTTGGGCAAGGAATTGGACTAGATGACTTACAAGGTCCCTTCCAACTCTGATTATCTGTTATCTGTTAACCATGACCTGGGTGACTGAGAATCTTCACAGACAAGACAGAATTAATGGGTGTTGTTAATACCCATATCAAAACCTGGATGGGGGTAGAACTTCTTAGGCCTCTCGTCCTTCAATATTATTGAGATCCCTCTAGAGCAGCTACAGAATTAAGGGTAGGAGACAGTGTGAAAATGTGAGCTGAATGGCATATAAATTTGAGAAATAAATTTAATTTTATACCTTTACAATGGTTCTGTTTCTTCTCCAGCAGCCATTTTCATTTGGTGGTAATTCAGGAGGAATGCTAGCTGCTGTCTTGTGGAGAAGGTCAGTTCTCTTCTACCTTTCATTTAGCATCTACATGAAGAGTCTGGGGGAGGTCATTTGGCAGTTTAGAGTCTGGAATAATCAGCATGGAGATAATATCAAGAATTACATTGCAATCCTGGGCTGGGCTGTCAAAGCTTTGTCCTGCTACTTGGATGCTATTAGGTTCGAGATGAGGGAGAACAGGCTAAGGCTGAATCCTAATATGACATAGCTCAATGCTTCCCAAACCTGGGTAAAATTGGTTTTCTTTGGGTAATGACACACACACATTATCCAATCACAATAGGGACATTTAAATTGGCTTAATGTCTTTTACCTGCATTGGGTAAAAAAGGCCTTACTATTTTTGAATAGTATATCCATGTATCCATCATGCTGTTTCATGCTAGGGAAATAGCAATAGCACTTAGACTTATATACTGCTTCATGATGCTTTATAGCCCTCTCTAAGAGGTTTACAGAGTCAGCATACTGTCCCCAACAGTCTGGGTCCTCATTTTCCCAACCTTGGAAGGATGGAAGGCTGAATCAATCTTGAGCCTGATCAGATTGGAGGGAGCAGTGAGTTAGCCTGCAATACTGCATGCTAACCATTGTGCCAACACAGTAGGGCGAGGATTGAAAATTCGGATCAATGTAGCTATTTAAAGCATAGAATAATAGAATTGGAAGGAACTTTGGAGGTCTTCTAGTCCAACCCCTCCTGCTCAGGCAGGAAACCCTACAGTCAGACAAATGGTTGTCCAAGTCTCTATTTGAAAACTTTTGGGGTTGGAGCACCCACAAATTCTGAAGGCAAGCTGTTCTGTTGATTGATTGCTCTCACTGTTAGGAAATTTCTCCTTAGTTCTAGTTACTTCTCTCCTTGGTTAGTTTCTATCCATTGTTTCTTGTCTTGCCTTCTCGTGCTTTGGAAAATAGTTGGATTCTCTCATCTTTGTAGGAACCCCTGAAATATTGGAACATTGTTGTCATGTTTCCCCTAGTCCTTCTTTTCATTAGACTAGACATACCGAGTTCCTGTAACCATTCTTCAACTGTTTTAGCTTGCACCCCTTAATCTAATTTAAAAATGTACAGCTCTTTCTTGTGAATATTCAATTTATAACTTTCCCCCAGTGATTTCAAATAAATGAGAATTTATAACCACTACATATAAATCCTTCTCACACCCCTCTCTTTAATGGCTTGACACTATTTGTTTAGAAAGTGGCCTACAAGAATGACTCATTGGAGGAGTATCTAATACATTAGAATTCTTGTTAAAATGCAAGCTATACAATCTAACAGAAGTAGACACTACATCAAGTTCAGTAGTGATTCCCAAAATATAGACTAATGGTTCTATAGTTGTTCTCACTGATAGGAAATTTCTTCTTAATTCTTTTGTTAAACCTCCGTTCATTGCTTCTTGTCCTACCGTCAGGTGCTTTGGAGAATAGACCAATCTCCTTTTCTTTGTGGCAGCCCCTTAGATATTGGAACACTGCTTTCAATGGATTGGAAAAGGGAGCTAACTCTGCATGCCATCAATCCCTCTTCTTTTCTCATCAGTTGGATACTGGCTCAGAACTTGTTTGATTAACCTTGCTTAGATGAGGAGGACTGTTTTTGGCTCCCTAAGGCAAGCTGTGTTTACTGTCCCAAGTTCTGAAAATGGCAAACAGAAAACTCAAGAAGATGATTAGTAGGGTGGCAGCAGAAGAATGAAGACAAGATTGGTGTCCATCTGACATCAGGGGACTAATCTCATGACTCTTTCCTTGCTTGGAGCAGCTCCAGAGTTCTAGTGCAAAGAACACCATTAGTAGAAGAATTGTAAGAATTTTCCTTATTTCTGTGTATGAGTATCATTACAAGATTCCCAGGTTTTGCATATAACAATAATCTCCACAGCATTGGTTGAAAAACACTGAATCACAAATAGAATGGGATAATTCAGAAATAAAGGCTAAAGAAGCCTTTTTAGCAAGACCAATGAACACAAATAATACATCAGAAGGAAAATTGGAGGCTGTGTTCATATGACATACTGAATCATAAACTAACTCACTGAATTGACTTATTGTGCAAAGCCAGCTTCTAGTTAGGTCAGAGTTGCATTTAATGTGCCCTAAGAATCCAGAAAACAGAATTCATAGAACAAAACATGAACTGCTGATAAGTATGTTGTGAGTACACAAACTTTTAAATTGAACAGAAATTCTTTCAGATGGTGCAGGAAGAAGTTAAGAGAAGAGAGAGAAAGCTGAGCATAATAGAAAAGCCAATGGGCGGTTTCACATAATCTGTAAACAAGGCTAAAACAGGGCTGGATAAGACATATATCAGTATATTAGTGGAAACCTAACCACTACATTACATTTGTTTGGGTATTGCATACTGTATAAATGCAGCAGTTATCTTTTACTAACTTGTTAGGAAGAGGGTGAATGCTATGAATCCAATTTTATTATTTTTAAAATAATACTGTTAAAAGACAAACAGCGGTAGATGCAAGCATTTCATATTGACTCATCAATACCAACATTACAAAGACAGGGTTAAAATCAGCCTGAAATATAAGATCTAGCAAGAGCAATAATTAAGCCTATAACACATACAGGGAAACCACCAGTGATAAACCTCATGCTCACGGGAAGCATAGATTGACATACAGCTGTTTCTGCACGCACAAGGGAGGCTTCAATTGATTAATGGCAACCTCTTCGGCAAAATGCAGAAAATGAGAGTTCCTATGGTGCAGTAAAACTTTAAACTGCACACATTATAGGCTTAATTAATGCTCTTGCTAGATCTTATATTTCAGGCTGATTTTAACCACATAATTGTAATGTTGGTGTTGATGAGTCAATATGAAATGCTTGCATCTACTGCTGTTCATCTTTTAACAGTATTGTTTAAATTATTAAAAGGGACTAATTGCTTCAAATTATTATTTTTTAAAAAAATTAAGCATTTCTCTGTTAATCCTATAATTTAACTTCCAACCTAAATAACATTCCTTGAACACCTCCAGGTCTAGTTATTTCTCCATGACCTTTTAGCTGGTTCTAAGAAAAGGTATTAATGTGGGTAACTAACACATATGTAATTTGAGAAAGGCACACTCTCGGATAATCCGTGTCTCAGCAGCATTCACAAAATATATACTCCATAGTAAATGCCCAGGCCAAGAATGAACAGGGAAATGTGATTGCTAATAGCTAAGCCCACGGCAGGGTGGAGATAGGTGGCGACCCAAGCAAACAAAGCATTCTCTAATATTTTTAAAGGCAAGAATCCAAGAGGTCCACAGCCCAAAGTTTCCTGAGTATGACAGCTGATATTAATGAATGTATGAAACTGCTTCAAAGTCAGATAAATATTGTCCACTACGTCTGCTTCCTAAGTTGACAGATAGAGATGAAGTTTCCTGGAGATCTTTTTTTAAAAGCAATTGCTTCCAAAAGATTGCACCAGGGACAATCTGCAAAGAAAACAATTGTTCTCTCTGTATGCAGTGGACATTTTATTCATTATAGATGGGAAAGTGCTCCAGTTTAGAACTGATAGGATGATTCCTGAAAGAGGCTAGGCAGATGTTGCTATACTGCATTTAACAGAAATACCTTACCTTCAGAAGTTGTGGGAGTGTCATCACTGGAAGATTTCAAGAAGAGACTGGACTGCCATCTCTCAGAAATGGTGTAGGGCAGTGATGGCTAACTATTTTGTCATTGCGTGCTAAAAGTGTGCACATGCACGTGTGAGAAAGCGTACACATGCTTGCACTCATAATCAGGGGTGGGATTCTACCAGTTCTCACCTATTTGCTAGAACTGGTTGTTAACATTTTAAGCAGTTTGCAGAACCGGTTGTTAGAAGAAATTACTGGCCTAATCCTGCAAGGAAGGAAGGAAGGAAACATTCTGGTGTTGCTTCAAGAAACTGCCTCTCTGTTAACCCTTATTACATTCTTGGCAGGACTAGACTTCCTGTCTCTGGAACCTCTCTGGGGTTTTTTTTTCCTCCTTTGCTGGTACTTTGCTCATATGGAGCGACCATTCAAAGTTACAATGCACTGAAAAAAGTGACTGATGACCATTTTTCACATTTACGACTTGCAGCATCTCCACAGTCATGAGAGGCCAGGTGAGGAGATGCGTGCCTCAATGTGAGTGATGTTGAATTGGCCACACCTAGCAAGTCACATGGCCACTAAGCCATGCCCACCAACTAAGCCACACCCACAGAACCGATTGCTAAAACATTTGAATCCCATCCCTGATCATAATGCAATGCACGCATGACCCCCTCACGTGACCCCCACCCCTCTGCGCATGCACACCATTTCCCGCATGTACCTCCCCACGCATGCGTGGCAGATACCCCAAAATCAGCTAGCTGGCGGGAGGCGCACACGCATGTGCAGTGGAACTAAGCTGGGGCAATGGCTCTTGAGCCCGCAAAGATGGCTCTGAGCAGGGGGTGTTCCATGTTAACATTCTTGAAATACTCTAACCTGATTGGCTAAGACGGATTGTACTGTGATTGGACAGAAGAACAATGGTGATTGGTCAGTAAAGAATCTCCTGCGATTGGCCGAGCTGATTGCGGGAGATTCAGAAGGCTGTCATTGGGTAAGAGCTGCCGGCAAGCTCTATAAGAAGAGCTGCCGTGGCTCGCAGGTCCAGCACAGATCTATACAATTTAATAAAGAGCTGAAGTTACGCTGGTCTCGAGTCTCTTTTTCCCGCGCCTCTACAGGGGGGATGGCTCATGTGCCTGCAGAGATGGCTCTGCGTGCCACTTTTGGCACGCGTGCCATAGGTTTGTCACCACAGGTGTAGGGTTTGCTTGAACTAAATGACCTACAACGTCCCTTCCAACTCTGTTAATCTGTCTTTGTATCTGTATCTGAAATTCTTTTTGGAAGTGAGCAAATAAGATTGAACCAGCCTGAATTACTTAAACATAGAGTTCCAACAAAGAGATATCTGTGTACCCTGCAAATATAAACAGCAGAAACATGGGGAAGGGAACAGGATTTCCACAAAAACTACAGAATCTGTGCTCCTATACAGATACTCCTCAGCTGATGAGCACAATTGACTTTGGAATTTTGGTCATAAGTCATTGCAGTTGTTTAAGAGGATCACCATGTGTCCTGACTTGCTTTTACAACGGCTGTAAAGTAAACTGTGTGGTTATTAAGCAAATCCTGCATCTGTAATGAGTGATTTTTGCTATTTTCTGCCTGAAAACTAGTGAGTGGGGGGTGGGGAGGGAAGCCATCATAAATAACATTACGTGATGAGGTGTAGCAGTTGAAACTTCAAGGACAGGTCATAAACAGCTTTTTTGAAGTCTGTTATAACTTTAAATGGTTGTTAAATGATTGGCCATTAAGCGAGGATTACCTATAATCCAATCTTTTACTCAGGAACAGCTCCACGCATCATGCCTCCTTTTCAGTGGTGAGATTCAAACATTTTTACTTCTGGTTTTGTGGGCATGGCTGTGTGGGCGTGGCAGGAGAAGGATACTGCAAAATCCCCATTCCTTCCCACTGCTTTCCAGCTCCATTCTCCTGTGCAGGGCAACCAAAGAAGACCCAGCCAATCAGCTTGGGACTTGGGAGGCAGAGAATAGATGGGGACGGGGCCAGTCAGAGGAGGGATTTGCCGGTTCTCCAAACTACTCAAAATTTCCGCTACCAGTTCGCCAGACCCGGTCAGAACCTGTTGAATACCATCTCTGCTCCTTTCCTCTCTCACCTCAGAACTGTTTACCTTAGATTAACCCAGACTTATCACAGCAATATATATCCATAATAATTCCTTTTACATGACATTTTTTCAAAAAGCATGATACTAACCACATGGTTTACTTTACAGCCATTGTAAAAGCAAGTTAAGTCACATGGTAACTCACTTAACAACTGCAATGCTTGGTGATGAATTTCAACATAAAAAAGCTTCTTTGAATCAGTTCTACTTGTCCATCAACTACACCAGATGCTCCAAGAGTATCTGGAGAAGAATTTTTTTTTACTACCGGTTCTGTAGGCATGGCTTGGTTGGTGGGGCAGGGACAGGATACTGTAAAATCTCCAGTCAGAGGTGGTATTTGCCGGTTCTCCAAACTACTCAAAATTTCTGCTACCGGTTCTCCAAAACTGCTCAGAACCTGCTGAATACCACCTCTGGGCGAGGGATACAGCTGTTGAGTAAGTGCCCTACCAGTGTTCTGTTATAAGAATTTTTCACATAAAACATTGGTTATCTTATATAGGTACAGCTTGGAAACCAAGATCCATTGCAGTTCCTGAAAGCGTTCAGTGTGAATTGTATTAAAATGTATATTTTTGTCCTGCCACCTGGCATATGGCCCTTCATGCCAAAAGATTAAATGTGATTCTTGACCTAAAACATACTTTGCTATCTTTGTTATTCAAGATTACAGAGGTTAAAATTGCCATTATCCCAAACAATCTTAAATTAGAACTGGAATATTAACTCTCACTCATTTAAGAGAGAAATCCAATAAAACCTTCCTGGCAGATGCCTATTCAGACTTTGAGCACATCCAATGGAAGGAAACATCAAACACCGTCCCAGATTGGTTCCACTGCTAAACTGGTTATATATATATTTTAAAAATGTTCAGCCAAAATTTTCTTTCCTCGAACTTAATTATTATTCTTATTGCTGTACTTTGGAATAACTATCAGGTCTTTATCCTCTTTGATACTTGCTCATATGATACTTGATCATATCCTACCCACCCCCAATAGTACTTTTTTCCTCAGAGCTAAAGAGTCTCAGTGCCTTTAATTTTTCACTAATTTCTGCTTATATACTGATCACCCCGTTGCCCTTCTTTGAACCTCTTTGTATGAATTTTTTTTGAAGCCTGAGGCTGAGAATCGGACGCAATATTGAAATTAGAGCTAACCAATGCAGAATAGACTGTCACTGTTGAATTGCTTTGGCCCTTTGAGCACTCACATCACATGGCTGAATCATATGCAGCTTGCAATCAAATAATTCCAACATTCTTTCTCTATGTATTAGCATTAATACATAGACATTACCCCCTTAATTAAAAAAAAAACCCCACCAACAATAGAAGTTATTTTTCCTTGGTAAAAATGCATTCTGTTATGTGCAACTTAGAAAACATAAGAAGCAGTGGGGAGGAGGGAATATTTGAGGGGCTGCCATAGAGAGGAAGAGGTGAAGCTATTTTCTAAAGCACCCGAAGGCCAGATGAGGAATAATGGATGGAAACTGAACAAGGAGAGATTCAACTTGGAAATAAGGAGAAATTTTCTGACAGTGAGAACAATNAATGGATGGAAACTGAACAAGGAGAGATTCAACTTGGAAATAAGGAGAAATTTTCTGACAGTGAGAACAATCAACCAATGGAGCAGCTTGTCATCGGAAGTTGTGGGAGCACCATCAGTTGAGACTTTCAAGAAGAGATGGGACTCCCATCTGTCAGAAATGGTGTAGGGTCCCCTGCTTGGGTGGGGGGTTGGACTAGATGACCTACAAGGTCCCTTCCAACTCTGATTATTTGTTATTATCTGTTATCTGGGAAGATTATGGGAGCTAGAATCATTGGGAGGGAATTGCATTCTGATAAATATTTTATGATGAACTATGTCCATTATGACCACTGTTTTGAAATAACTTAATTTTATCCCTTTTGACTCTTATTATATATGAACATCCATAACGTACTCTCAACATTTCAGTCGAGATCATTGGTCCCAAACTACAGGTAGTCCTCAATATATGACCACAATTGAACCCAAAATTTATGGTGCTGAGACTGTTAAGTGAGTTTTGTTCTATTTTACAACCTTTCTTGCCAAAGTTGTTAAGTGAATCATTGTAGTGGTTAAAAACAACACCGTTGTTTAATGAATCTGGCTTCCCCATTGACTTTGCTTGTCAGGTCACAAAAGGGGATCAGATGACCCTGAGAAACTGCAACTGTCACAAAAATGAGTCAATTGCCAAGCGTCTGAATTTTGATCATGTGACCATGAGAATGCTGCCATGGTTGTTAAGTGTGAAAAAAGACCATAAGTCACTTTTTTTGGTGCCATTGTAACTTTGAATGGTTACTAAATGAACTGTTGTAAGTCAAGGACTACCTGTATTTTAATGTATTGTTCATTTGCTGTAAGACACAATTTTGTATGAAGAAAATATTTAAAAAATTTCTTAATATATGAGAAGCATTGTACATGCTTTAAAATGTATACTTTTAATTGTTTTCCTTAAATGATTCAGTTTTCTGTCCCAATAATAATGCACGTCAAAAATTATACATTCTAGAATTAAAGACAGTGCTGCCTTGCTGTTTAAAGTTTTTCAAAAGCCTTTCTTAACAAATAAGCACAATCAAGCACCTTGGTTGGGTTGCTTTCAGCTTACTGAAATCTCTTTTTTTTAAAACTCGATGCTGATGTTCTGTCAGCTTTTAACTGGATGAGCAAAATATGTTGAAAGTGCAAACTTCTAAAAACAGACCAGGCCAAATCAACAGAGGAGAATGTGTGTTGATCAGCAAACATATCCGTATTTCTGCAGATAAGGAGGAGCCAATGTGTAAATACTTGTGAATGCATATAGAGCTGACACTGTGGTTTTGTCTCTTGAAATGTTGGTGAAAAACATACTGGAGGCTGTTATGTGTAAAGTTTGGCTTCAGTGGTTAGATAACAGATACAAAAAAACAAATAAAAATATTCTTGGTTTATATGTTAGTGGCTCTGACGAAAGCTAAATAAAGCATGCTGCAGAAAGGTTATTTGAGGGAACATGAGCAACAGTTGGTATCTTCGCTTTCCTATTTATGCAAAATATATTTTTCTGAAGGTTGAGCCATCGTAATGTCCTGAAGACACCTTGGGGGATTATGTAGACAGGTCTTCGCTTAGGCTTCCTCTTAGATATTTATCACTTCGCCTAGGATTAATGGTTTATAAGCATAATAGACAATCCAATTGATTATTCCAGAAAGTGCAAACATGTTCCCTCATTTTAGAAATGGAATGTATGCATTTTCCTCAATTATGCATTTTTCTACAGTCTGGTTATTACGCATGGCAGAAGAGCAAGGGTGTGAAACTCGATTTCACTGAGGGCCGCATCAGGGTTGTGTTTGACCTCAGGGGGCCGGGTTGGCCATGGTCAGCTTGACCTCACTTGTGTCGGGGGTGCCTGTGGTGGCCCAAACGCTCTGCCAGCAAAAACGAGTTCCTGAGCTCTGTTTCCAGCTGCGCCTTCCCAAGCTCCATTTTTGCTGGCAGAGGCACCACGGGCCAATCTTCACTGTTTCCAGGGCAGCCCCATGGGCCAGATCTAAGCACCCTGTGGGCCAGATTCAGCTCGTGGGCCTTGAGTTTGACACCTCTGCAAAAGGGAGAGGAAGGAAGGAAGGAAGGAAGGAAGGAAGGAAGGAAGGAAGGAAGGAAGGAAGGAAGGAAGGAAGGAAGGCCTGCGAATCTAAGGAAGATTTGAATGAATGTGGCTTCATCTTATGTTATAGTAATTTTATTCAGCATTATAATTAAAACATTAAGAACTAATACAAACTAAAAAACATGAGAGCCTTAGTGGCTCAGTGGTTAGAGGGCATTACTGAAGGCCACTTTTCCTGACTATTGGCTGCCTGCAATTTGGCAGTTCAAATCCCACCAAGCTCAAGGTTGACTCAGCCTTCCATCCTTCTGAGGTGGGTAAAATGAGGACCCAGACTGTTGGGGGCAATATGCTGACTCTGTAAAACCGCTTAGAGAGGGCTGGAAAGCATTAAAAAAGGGGTATATAAGTCTAAGTGCTATTGCTATAAGACCTTCAATGATTCTTAAATACAGCAAATTATTTTTTCTTCCCCTCTCCCATCTCTTATCTATCAACAAATATTTAAAACCTCATTGTTCAGTCCTGGTCAGCAGAAGGGCATTAAAGGTTACAAAGATAACAACATATCTATTTTAACCTTGATGAAATAGATCAACTTTATATTTCTTTAAATTAAACAATCTTGTTCTTTTTATACTCCTTTATTTGTAACAATCTTCTTCCTTAAACTCCTCAAATTAAGTCCTGGAACTTGATTTCTTCTCATTTTTCTTTTTGTTCTCACAAAATTCATCGCAATGCCAAAAGCTCTTCTATTAATCTAATATTAGTTATCAAAGCCATTATTTTGGTTTGGCAAGACATCAACCAGTTTCATTTCTGTACTCAGTGTAGCACTTCCTTTCAATAAAACATCATTTTTAGATCCACTTTCAAACCAGACTCAGCAGACTAATGGCAGGCATTCCTAAAATTCATGTCTGGTTTGATTGTTCCCAAACATCTTATAATATGTCCAATGTTGAAGCATTTTACTCCACTAGTAAATCTCTTCTAATTATGATTTTTATTTTGTTCTAGTTTACTTTAATGTCCATGTGATGTATCATGACTTTTTTCCCCTTTACTAAATTAGGCGCAGGCGTGGCTAGCATGCGACCGCATCTGGCTTGCGGGCCACGAGTTTGACACCCTGATGTAGGTGATGTACTTACAAATGGCATAAAAGTACAGGTAGTCCTCAACTTAAGACCACAATTGAGCGATGAAACCATGATGACATGAACGTCCAAATGGCCTCCAGAAAAGATCTCGTTTGAGCTGCTCCCAAATGCAATTTGAAATTGCATTTGATGAAACTCACTAGATCTCCACTGCAGGGAGCAGTGCAGCTGTAAAAGGCCTTAATTCCCCTCACTCATGAAAAGCTGAGGACTGTTAGTAATTTCTAAGGAGCCTCAGTGGCACAGTGTTTAGAGTGCAGTACTGCAAGCTACTCCTACTGCAATTTGGCAGATCGAATCCCATCAGGCTCAAGGTTGACTCAGCCTTCCATCCTTCGAAGGTTGGTAAAATGAGGACCCAGATTGTTGGGGCCAATAGGCTGACTCTGTGAACCGCTTTGAGAAGGCTATAAAGCACTAAAGTGGCATATAAGTCTAAGTGCTATTGCTATTCTCCCTGGAAATGGAACCAACCAGGTCTATTCCAGTGCGAGAATGCCATCTGCAGATAACTCAGAGATAAGCTTTGTAAAGCTTTGTAGATTAGCACCAGCCTTTCAACAGGCACCAAGAAGCTGGCTGGCAGCCAGTACAGAAAGTCCTCGACTTACGACCACAGCTGAGCCCAAAACGTCTGTGGCTCAGGACAGCTGTAAAGTGAGTTTGTGCTCCATTTTACCATCTTTTTTGCCACAGTCGTTAAACAAATCACACAGCTGTTAAGTGAATCTGGCTTCCTCCATTGACTTTGCTTAATTAGAAATGGAAGATTACCAATGGTCATAAATACATGCCGGTTGCCAAGTGCCTGAATTTGGATCACTTCATTATGAGGATTCTGCAATGGTCATAAGTGTGAAAAACACTCCTAAGTCACTTTTTTCAGTGGTGTTATAAATTCAAATGGTTACTAAACAAATGTTTGTAAATTGAAGACTGCCTTGTCTGGACTAGTTTGGATGAATGACATTTCGGGTTGGGAATATCAGGACATTAATTTGGTCTCTTGCATCTGCTAAATGGGGGTCCATTTGACTGAGATTTCGGTGTATTTCCTTCCTTATATTATGAGTGCCTTAAATTTTTTTGTTTATTATTTATTTCCTTTCTGTACTTCACATAAGGCTGTAAAAAGAGCCATGATGGCACAGTAGTTAAAGTGCGGTACTGCAGGTTACTTCTGCTGATTGCTGGCTGCCTGCAATTTGGCAGTTCGAATCTCACCAGGTTCAAGGTTGACTCAGCCTTCCGTCCTTCCGAGGTGGGTAAAATGTAAAAAAACCAGATTGTTGGGGGCTGACTCTGTAAAGTGCTTAGAGAGGGCTGTAAAAGCACTGTAAAGCAGTATATAAGTCTAAGAGTGCTATTGCTATTGCCCTTCCTTCCTTCCTCCCTCCCTCCCTCCCTTCCTTCCTTCCATAGTGCACAGTGGCTAGAATATAACGTTGCAGACTGTGTCTGCCCACTGCCAGCAGTTTGATCCTAACTAACTAAAGTTAACTAACTAACTAAAGTTGACTCAGCTTTCCGTCCTTTCGAGGTGGGTAAAACGAGGACCCAGACTGTTGGGTGCTGACTCTGTAAAGTGCTTAGAGAGGGCTTTAAAAGCACTATAAAGCAGTATATAAGTCTCAGTACTATTGCTATAACGAAGATGACTTAGATGGAGATATGCAAGATCTCCGTGTTACCAAAGCAATGGAGAATGAAGCAAATCTGAAATCCACAAAATATGCAGAAGAAACTTAACTCACATACATATAAAAAGGGGAGTAGTATAGCACAGCCAGATGTCAATATTTCTCTGGTCTTTTTAGAGTTGCCATCAGCTTTGCAAGAGCCTGTTATTGCAACCACTCTCAATAAAAGTAGTTTCAGCCTTCCTGTGGAATTAATTTCCTGGTCTCATCTACCTGTAAGGGCTGAAACTCATCCAGGTAGTTTCTTTCCATTGCTTCATCCCACCATTGCATGTCTTCACGCCCACACTTCTATCCAACCCCCTCGCATCCAATCAGAATACAGCTGGAAGGGACTTTGGAGGTCTTCTAGTCCAACCCCCTGCTGAAGCAGGAGACCTGATACCATTTCAGATATTCCTTACTGGGGTTTGCACCTTTTTGGAACCAATGCATCTCTTTACCTTGTGATTGTAAGTTAGACTCCGAGTACAGTGAAATTTGTGCTCCAGATCCAATCTGTAAACATCTGGCCAGCTATTCTTCAGCTTTAACTTCTGAGTCATGTTGCATTCATGCTGGTGCTTCTTGGCATCTCCTTCTCCGATAAACCATGCATGTAGGGGGAGAGAAATGTTTTCATTACAAATTGGAATATTTTTTGACAGCCTTCTGTCTTTCCTGATCAGGTGTTTCCCCAAGATTTAGATCAATTCCCAACATCACTAACGATCATGGAACCTGATCCTATAGATCTCCAGCTTTCATGCTATTGACTAATATTCTACTCAGATTTGGAATGGAGTAGCCTGATCAAATTTTCCATAAATCCTTATAAGCATGTATATTGATTTTCCCATTTTTCTTAAGAAAATGCATTAACTGGGCCAACCACCTGACTTGACTCGATTTTAAAACCATTTAATGCTGTTGTTAATGAATCACTACAGTTGTGAATCCAATTACAGGATCATTAAGTGAACTACATGGTCATTAAGTGAATCTATTCTCCAGAATGGCTGTTTTTTTAAAAAATACCACCCATACAGATGAGAAGGGAATTTATCTATATTTATAAAAGTGAAATACAATTCATGCATCATGCATCATCACAAAATCTCCAGAACCATAAAGCCTACAAACTTGACATTTGGCACCTATGTTCCTCTTGGCTTCTAGATGCTCACTAAGAAAGGATTTTTCAAAATGACCATCAGAGCATTTAGAGTATTTCCTATATTTTTATTATTAACATGCTCTGATGCTAAGAAATTCTACTCCCCCTCCCCACCTGTAAAGAAATATCTTCCAAATGCAAAACACAAACAGAGGAAGAGTCAGTTTCACAGCATCAAGCAGCTTTAGTCCAGAACAGTTGAGCTAAGCCACATCCAGGCTCCTTGCTGTCTCCTTCTTGTCCACACAGCAAATACTGTTTTAGTTTCCAAACAGCCCTCAACTCTCTCACACACTGACAGGAATACCGATGGATGCTGGTAGGCAGAGGCAGAATTTCCCCCCTTTATTTTTCTCCCCCAAAACTAAGCCTGTCCACATAGTTTCAAAACACTAGTACAGTACCAAACAATCCATATTTAATTCTCAGGATGTCGGACCAGACTTGTCCTCGTTTTTGCAGAAGGAAAATGATGTGAGATCCAAAAACGCCGGGAATGTGGGTTTCTCCTTCCAGGGAATAGTGCCTTAGCTCATTATTTGCCTTTTTCTCAAAACACACTAAGAAACAAACACAAAGGCTATCAAAATCAGAAATGTATGACTTATGAACAGGAATTCAGGTAGTTCTCAACTTACAACTGTTTGTTTGGTCAAATTCGGACACCTGGCAACTGGCATGTACTTTGCACTGTTGTAGTGTTCCCGGGGTCATGTGGTCCCCTTTTGCGATCTTCTGACAAGCAAAGTCAATGGGAGGGAAAGCCAGATTCTCTTAATGACTGGTGTTACTAACTTAACCTCTGCAGCCATGCACTTAACAACGATGGCAGGAAAAGGTGGCAAAATGGAGCCAAACCCACTTAATAACTGTCTTGCTTAACAGTAGAAGTTGTGGGCTCAATGGTAAGTCGAGGACTACCCATATAAACAATCACATGGGCAGCGCTGAAGGCGGCATTTATTTATTTTTGTTTTTGCAAAAAGAGCATAACTACACCCACAATTTCAGTGTTCTTTAGGGTGGCATTCACTCCTTAGAGCTGATATTCAGCCGGTTCTGACCAGTTCTGGAGAACCGGTAGTGGAAATTTTGAATAGAACCGGAAAATCCCACCTCTGACTGGCCTCGCCAACTCCATCTATTCTCTGCCTCCCATTGAGTCCCATCTGATCAGCTGGGTCTCCTTTGGTTGCCCTGCACAGGAGAATGGAGCTGGAAAGCAGGTTAGTGGGGTGAGGAGGGAAGGGGGATTTTGCAATATCCTTCCCCTGCCATGCCCACCAAGCCGCACCTACCACACCACACCCACCGAGCCACGCCCACAGAACCGGTAGTAAAAAAATTTGAATCCCACCAGTGTGTGTGTGTGTGTGTGTATGTGTGTGAAAATGGCTTTCAGCAATCCTACATTTGTACTGGCTTTGTTTCTGCTCCTTTGTCTATTTTTATGAAGATTTAGCATCCACAGGCCATGACTTGTGATCAAAATTCCAAATCGTAAGTTGTAGACTCCCTGAATAATACTTAATTCCAGATTAGGTATTGCTTCTTTGTTTGTTTGTTTGTTTTTAATCCACATAGCTTTAGCAGAGGATTTATTTAGGCAAGGAGGAAGGCTTTAGGTCTGTCTCCAGTTTTACCCAGGTTGTCTCTGAGGCTGCACTGTCCTTACCTGCAAAGGATGCAGCATCCTTCAACAGGTTAATCAGGGATACTGAAAATGCCACCTTCTGGCCTGCCAGTCTCGTGAGGTTTCCTGCAAGGACAACAGGACTTCCATGTCTTAGCAATTTGGCTTCCAGACGGATTGCAAAGCTCGGTTCTCCAGCCACGGATTGCAAATTGGTCCTGCCCTACAGAAATCAGACGTATCTCATTGGTTTGGGTGGATTAAAATATCTGATCAGAATCCCACAAGAGGCACTTCCTCAGTAGAAGATACATTGACTGGGTCTTTGGTTCCAAACAGGTGAGATACCTACCTTGATGTAATAAATGGTGTTATCATTGACTATCAGTTCCAAATGCCCAACACGAGAGTATTTTGAGGTTTCAATTTGGCCTGGTAAAGGCAGAAAAAAAGAATAAGTTAATTCCCGCTTCTGTTTTCCCATGGACAGACAGCCTCATGCAAATGGAAGGCAAACTTTAAGACAGGTAGACTTCAACTCCCAGAATTCCTCAGCTAGCCAAAACTTCAGTTCACAAGATCTTCCCACAAAAGATGAGTTACTTTTTCTAACTCCTTCTTAGCTTTCCTCCAGTTGCCTAATATCGGGATTGAAATTAGTAATTTTTTAAATAAATAATTGTGAATTGCCCATTCTTTTGTCAATCTCTTAAAGCTTCTTCCAGGAGATCTTCAGCTGACTTCTCTCTTTTTTGGTTTCTAGTTCTTGGAGACTTGAAGGTTTAAAACGACTTTGCCATGGAATTCTGGGCAGCTTTGATCGTATAATTCAAGAGTTTTTAAATCTCATGTTTTCAAATTTTGCAGGAGATGATGATGATATGATGATGATGATGATGAGGATGATGATGGGAAAGAGAAAGTGAAGGATGAAGAGGAGGAGAAAGAAGAGGAGGAGGAGGAGGAGGAAGAAGAAGAAGCAGAAAAAGAAGAAGACAAATAAATATGCTACATGGTGTTCAAGAAGAAATTTTGGAAGCTCTACTGTTATATGCTTCCTGTATGATGATGACTTAGATCTCCCAACAGATGGACACCAAGAATTCCAACTGGTCCTCAGTTCTCACCATTCAATAACATTTTTGCCTTTGGCTCAGTGAATTCAATTCTGATTTTTCTCTGAGGGATGTTCCAGTGGAAGTCAAAAGCCACATTTCTCTTCAGCTCTGATTCTGGACTCCCCATAAAGAAATGGAGCCTGGCTTCATTTGGAATCCAAGAACCTTTCTGGAGAAGAAGAAAGATACATCGTAAGACCAAATAAAATCTCAAAATGTGAATTTCAAAACCAACTATACATTAAAAAATATAGAAGTGGTCCTTGACTTACAACCATTTGCTTAGCAAACATTTGACATTACAATGGCACATACATAAGTGACTAAAAACCAGCCTTCGCATTTACGATTGTTGTACCATCCTCATGGTGACATGATCAAAATTTGGCCACTTGACATATGTTTAAAATGGTTGCAGCATCCTGAGGTCATCTGATCCCCATTTGCAACCTTGCCAACTGCCTTCTGACAAGCAAAGTCAATGGGGGAAGCCAGATTTACTAAATGACCTCATGATTCACTTAATAGCTGAAGTGATTTGCTTAACGATCATGTCCAAAAGTTGCAAAATCCGGTGGTGATACCCTTAACAACCGCCTGGCTTAGCAACTGAAATTTTGGTTCCAATTATGGTTGCAAGTCAAGGACCACAAAAATGAATCTTAGCATTATAGGTGTCATATCTGTCTATCTGTCTGTCTCTATACCAGACAGAAGTTAAGAACTGGACCATCCTATTATCCTATGTGGTGGACATGTTCAAAGGCAAAAAGAAATTGGACAAAAATACACCCATGGTTAGAGAAAAGGTGAAAGCAACATATAGATTTAAAGCCAGAAATATTTTTTGTTAGGTATACTACCAGAAAAAATATGAGAAAGGGAATATATATTTAATATTGCATGTCTTGACAGCAGCGAGAATTGTATTTTCACAACACTGGAAGAATGAGGAAATTCCTACAGATGAAAATATAATTAAAAGAATATTAAAATGTGCAGAAATTGATAGATTAAGACTAAAGATAAAAGACAAAGAAGATACAGAATATATTTTAATATGGGATTTGTTCTATCGATGGTTAGATAATAGAGGTAGAAGTTAGAAGTTGAAAGATTATTAATATGTATAAATAAACAATATTACTATTACTATGTATAAAGTAAACTGACCCAGACAATACACTGTTTACCAAGCACAAATGTATCCTAAAGAAAAACGGATAAATAAAATTGTCAGCTTTGGAAGCCATATTGAGACCAGATGCTCCCACACTGCCACATTTGAGCCTGGGAAAGTGGGAGGGGGAATTTCTCAGAGTATATATAGTTAGACAAAATAACATTCTTTTTCTAATTCAAGGTCATGTTATTTTGCGCATAAGCGAGAGAAAGTCTCAAGTTGGGACGGATGGTGATTGGGCCATGTGATGTGATGATGGGTGCAGGGGGTGGATTTGTAGTTTTTACTTATTGTAAGGAAGCCTGGAATTTTTAGATTCAGGATTCCCCAGATGTGCCAGTTATTATCCAAATAAAAGGAACCTTTGAGAAGATGTCTGTCTTGGAGTTATTGGGTGGAATGGAGGGTTGCTGGAATACTGACAAAAATATATTAAAAAGAAGAAGTTAGGAATCAGACCTGAGCAACATAATTATATGCTGCTTTTATTAAATACTGCTGTAGGTTTCTGTCCTGTTTTCTTAGCATAACGGTGACTTTCACAGGTCCAGGGAATGGAAGAAGGAAGCTACCAGTCTTGTCATCAGGGAGAAAAACCTCTGAACACAGCTGCCACCCAAATGTTTTTGACACTGCAGTTAAAATCAAAAAGGAGAAAACCATTTTTAAAAGTGAAGATGTCATTCTTTGGTGTCACTCATCCAGGAAAATATTCATAGTGTCTATCAGCCATATCTTGTTCTAAGATGGACATGCATCGTGCAAAATGCTTTGTGATGAGCCCATTTCTTCTAGATTATGTGGAGTTTCCACCTGTGGCTTTATGTTTCAAATGACTTTAAAATAGGGAGCGGTTTAAAAGGATCTGTTACCTTCCTCACTGGTGCACAATTCAGTTTGGCCTGGAAAACTGTTAATGGTTTTCATTTTCTCCCTTGCAGTAATGTAGAGTTTAGAGCTATAAAAGAAGGCGAGAATTAGAATTCCTATAAGGCAGCTCACTGAGCAGTTTTGATGCACAGGAATCACAAAAACTGTTTTGTGTGGCTATTTGGTACCTAATTATCCTACATAAATAGCAAAGTGTCTCACATAATTCCCTCAATATTGTTCAATTGTTTACAAAGTCTGCACTACTATTACTATTAATCTTCTCATCACTCTTATCACCCGTCCCCTGCCACTTGTGATAGTATGACTGTAACTTTGTCACATGTATCCTTACGATTTATATTGACTGTTTCCAAGTATGATTTGATTGCTTATTGCACCCTATGACTATTATCAAGTATTGTACTTGATGATTCTTGACTCTTGACGAATGACTCTTTTCTTTTATGTACACTGAGAGCATCTGCACCAAAGACAAATTACTTGTGCGTCCAATCACACTTGGCCAATAAAGAATTCTATTCTATTCTATTCTATTCTATTCTATTCTGTTCTGTTCTGTTCTGTTCTATTCTTTATTCCAATATCCTATTGATTGTTTCCTAGTATGATTTGATTGCTTATTGTACCCTATGGCTATTATTAAGTGTTGTACCTTATGATGTATGTTTTCTTTTATGTACACTGAGAGCATTTACACCAAGTCAATTTCCTCTGTGTCCAATCACACTTGGCCAATAAAGAGTTCTAACTCTGGCAAAGTGTCTCATCACGCTTGATCATCATTTCAGTTTCTGTTGATGCAGTTCATTTTATGCAATGCATGGATCGATTCCTGGAAAGCTGAATGTTTTATTTTAACCACAACTCCCATCACTGCAAAACTCCCTGTGTTGGCTGGGGATGAGCTGAAGTTCCAGAAACATCTGACTAACCCCCCAGTTCTGTGTATTTTGTATCTGTTTTACCTGAAATGTAGAAGTTCCATAGTGTCTTCGGGAGTGTTCCAAAAAAATTTAAATTCTTTCCCTTTTTTCACCTGGATTCCTCCATCAAGGTTGGCCGAGGATCTCAAGATGGTTGACCATTTCAAGCCAGTGTTCCCAAGAACTCCTATAGTTCCCATCTGGGCAGAAATCTGTAGGATAGCACTGCCAAAATATATAGAGAAGAAGAGATTGCATTGTAAGAGTTTGATACAGTTTTAACGTTTTAACATCTATTATAAAAAAAATATTTTTACATGGCTCATGGAGTCTCAAGTCTTTGAGATAATTTCTCTTCCAACCCTTCTACAGGTAGTCCTCAACCTATGACAAACAACTGAACCCAAATTTTCTGTTGCTAAGTGAGACCATTGTTAAGTCAGTTTTGCCCTGTTATTTGTTTGTTAAGTGAATGACTGCAACTGTTAAGTTAGTAACATGGTTGCAAATGAAGCTGGTTTCCATGTTAACTTTGCTTGTCAGAAGGTTGCAAAAGGTGATGTGATGCCCCGGGGCGTGGCACAAAGGCAACTCAGTCAGATAATCAGTAGGAGTCCCTTTATTAGCTCCAACTTTGCCCCCAATGTCCTGGCTACCTTCTGGCTGGAGAAAAACTCTCCCAGTTTTTCGCTGCAGAGAATCAAGTCCAAAATGTGGTCAACAAAAACTGTAACTATAATGCCAATCAAGGCAAAATGAAATAATTAGTCTGGCAGGCCAGGAGCAAGAGTTCCAGACATGAAGGCACAACAATAACTCAATACGGTTGGGAGGTTGCCAGAAACACAGATAAGCAAAGTCAACACAAGATAAACTCATGTTTGCTTCCAGCAGGTGCTGCATTCAGCATGCATTACTTTTAAGCTCTCTTCCCAATTGTGGCTAATGAAGGGAATCAGGGCCCTTTCCTCCCCCCGTAAGCCATGCAACCCATGTTGCTCTCTTCTCCATTCATCCCTGCATGCTCTAGGATGAGGAGGCGGGGCTGGGTCTTCCTCTGAACTCCCTCTCCCTTGTTCTACCTCTTCCCTGCTCTACCCAGCTGGACTTTGCCCTTCCCCAGTTTCCTCCACAAGCGAATGGAGCCACACTCTCACTCCCTGTCAGCTGTTTGTCTTCCTCCTTGGATTCAGTCTCTGACAGGGGCATGACAGGTGACAACAGGACCTTGGAATACTGCAATCAAATCAGTAAATATGAACCAATTGCTAAGTATTAATGGAGATTCTCAGTCATCATGGTTGTCCCAAAGGTGCTTTTTTCATGAGGCAACTGAACTTTCTGGATTTTCTTTGAAAATGTTTCGCTTCTCCTCCAAGAAGCTTCGTCAACTCTGACTGGATGGTGGGGAATGGAAGGATTGATACTCCTTGAAGACAGCTGGTCAGTTGCATTTACATCATGTGACTGTGAGAATGCTGCAATGGTGTGAAAAACAATCCTAAATTGCTTTTTTCAGTGCCGTTGTGACTTCAAACAGTCACTTACAAATGAATGATTGTAAGTTGAAGACTACTTGTATTGGGTTGGAAATAATGCAAAGAATGATGAAAACTAGTATTTGGAAAGAGAACACAGCTCTGGAAGCTCACTACCTTGGCTTGAGGTAGCCATTGATGAAAAAATGGTTGTGTTTCTTGAAGTTTGTGTCTCCTCTGGCAGTCAGGTTGACGGATATCGAAGCATTAAAACCCAGGAAGGCAGGAAACCCTGAGATGGTTGGAAACAACACTTCTTCTGTTGCCAGGCTCAATCTTTTATTCCATTGGACTTCTTGGCCCTATTGGGAAGTTAGTAAAAATGATGATAAGTCAACTGACCTGTGGGAGGGGCTCATGAGTTGCTATGAAGCAATAAAATACCAATTTTTAACACGATTCTGAGCTATTTTTTCTACTACAGACAGGTACGGATGCTGGAAGTGGGGAAGCAGAGTGGAAGGAACCTTCTCAAAAGTTTGGTGGTTGTCTTACTGAAATTGCTGAAATGGCCCGGAGATCGCCATTTGGAAATGATTGCACTCATCACAGTTCTCTTACCTTCAACACCTTCATCGTTAGCTCTGCCAGGTTCAAATAGTAATGTTTTGCTTGGTTTCTGAAATCGCCACAGTCAAGAATTGTCAGCTCATTTCCAAAGATTTTGAGATTAATTTTGCATTTGGGCTTCTTCTTTTTCCCCATTTTTTGGGTGAACTGAAGCATAAGCAGAAAGAAAGAAAGAAAGAAAGAAAGAGAGAGAGAGAGAAAGAGGAAGAGAGAGAGAGAGAGATGACTACATCCAACATAGTTGCAAACAAAATTCTGAAATGAAGTCCAACACTTTGATGCCATCGGGGTTTCAAACTAAGACTACAGTATATCAAGAGCCAGCCAGAGGCAGCTATAAGAGAGCTGGTAATTCATTGCTATCAAGGCTCAGTGGAGACATTATAGCAGTCTTCCAATACTTGAAGGACTGTCATAGGAAAAAGGGCACCAATTTATTCTCTATAGCACCTGAGACAGAGGCGGGCTCAGGGGTGGGATTCTACTGGTTCTGTCCATCTCTGTAGAACTGGTTGCTCTGAAGAGCAGCAAACATAGAACCGGTTGTGGCTCACCCGCCCACCCGGGCTCTTACCTGACCTTTGTTTCCTGCTTTTTCAACTGTCGCTGCTTTGCGCGACACAGTTGCGGTTGAAAAAGCAGGAAAAAAGGGCTTTTCTAATCGCTGAGCACTTGCACGCAGTGCTGCTTAGCTGTCCAGGCAGCTCAGCAGGTCGTAAATTGCACTCGCGCGACTCGCACAAGGATTGTCTTGGAAGGGTTCCCATGTTGGAGTAGCTCCTAGATTAGATTATTTCACATCAATTGAACCAGTGAGCTTCTGCATGAAAATTGTGCGCTTTCTGCAAAGATACGGGCCTTCCATAAAAAAAATATTTAATCAAAACCATGCTGGATCAGACCAAGGATGGACAGCCAAATATTATGGTCAAGATAGCTATAGATTTCTTTTTGTGGTTTTCCAGCTTCAGTCATTCTATCTATTAATAGTCCTATCTGACATCTTGAATTTTTCCTGCTTTGATGTGAAATAATCTAATCTAGGAGCTACTCCAACATGGGAACCCTTCCAAGACAATCCTTGTGCAGGTGTAAGTGACCCTGAATCGAACAAGTGAATACCTATGGATAACACATTAATGTACCTTTTTCACAAAATCATTAACCTTATGGTATTGTCCATGTGGACAATCACTTTCTGTTCTCAGTGTGGTTTTATTTCCTTTAGGTAGGTGACTTTTCAAATTGAATTGCTTGAATGATGGCTTATTTTGAGGAATCTTGTTCACCATCTCCATGGGAGATTCTGGCTTAACATGCTTTCCTTTGGTGTCTTGAAAGTCAAAAAATGTCCGGACAACATCTTCCATATTCTCCAATCTGACTCCAACCTAAAAAACAGAATAGAATAGAACTTTTTATTGGTCAAACGTGATTGGACAGACAAGGAATTTGCCTTCGGTGCATAAGCTCTCAGTGTACATAAAGATACATAAATGATAATAAATCATGATCATAGTCATCATAATACATTCATCATGAATCATAAAATACAACACTTAGTGATAGTCATGGGATGATATTTTGAAGGCCACAAGCTCAGACATTCTGCTGCCTTAACTGAAGGACCATGTTGGCTCCTATCTTAAGACCCTAAATGCTTGGTAGACTAATTTATCTGTTTGCTTGCTTCCATATTTTGCCATTGAGGTTCTATAACCTTTCCTTGCTGATCCCATCAAATGAGAAGGACCATCAATGGAAGGGTTTATTCAATAGTTATGTGACATTGGTTAAATGCTTTTCTTTCAGCACTAAATCTTTTTTTATTTTCTCAAGCATTTTAGGAAACCTTTAGAACGATTGAAAAACAGTTTCAGAAGCTTTTATAGTTAATCTGATTTTATGCTTCATGTTCATTATTATCATCAGTACACATTACTATAATCGGTACTCATTTCTTTTGGTGCTATGATTATCACTTTATATTGGCTAGTATGATCTTTTATATGGAAGTGTTGACTGATAATTGTTCAGCTGCATAAATAAACACTTGCCATACACTCATTATTTACAAGAAGAACACTCTCTTTCCCTGATCACAGAAGAGCTGTTAACAATAAATTAGGAAAAGTTCTGCCTTATGTATAAATCAGTATACGGGAAGCGGGAATAAGTTTAGTTGCTGAAATTCTTGCAAACTATCAGTTCATCTTGTTAGGAAGACTCTGTTATGAGTCTAGCCTAGAGAAAAAAAAATTACTCTTGACCTGAATTCATGGACTTTATTTAGTTATGAAAATTTATATGGCTGCTCACTTACTCTCCATAACTCTGGGTGGCTTACAATATATTTTCAATACATCCATATGTAGTCAGAAACTAATTTTCCAGCTTTTGGAAATGAACAACAAAGCACAAAATAGATTCAAACTGAAATGGTGAATTCTAATTCCACGTATGTAAGATGGACCTGGTTGATGGAAACTTGCTTCAATATTGAAAATAAGGCAGACTTTTTTACACTCTCTGAAGAAAGGAAGATAGCTATGATTGTGGAGGGCAAAGCTTTTGATGTCTGTAGGGTAGGAGCCAACTGACTGCTGTTGATTCCTACTTATCTAGAGGGACATCAGCCTGGGGATTTTGGTCATGGCTGGATCAATCATGACCTGACTTGGGAGGAAGAAGTTTCATCTGTTCCTAAAAATACAAATCTGGATTCCTGCATATGTCAAATTTATACAGCATTATGCCTAATAATTGGTTCATGTGTCTTTCAGGTCACTTGCCTCTAAGAGGTTGATAGCCCGTCCCAGCAGATGGAGGGTGAAATTGGTCAGGATCAAATGTGGGATAAAAGAAGCAGGTGAGAAGATGATCTGAACCTCAGCATTTCCACTGGCCATTGCTGGAATGGAAAGAGTTCCCAAAAATAGTTCAGTTAGAAGAAAAACTTGTCTTGTTGAAGTGTCCAATTGTGTATAGAACACAGCTATACATATATATACCTGCCTTTAGAGTCCTGATCAGTGCAAGACACATGACAGACCAGGACATCATGGCAGTGAGAAAGAACACAATTAATGTTGCTAGTTTCTGGGCAAGATTTGTTTAACTTGCACATATTTTAAACTTTTTTTATATATTTTAAATTTGACGTTGCACAGTATGCCCTATTTTAATTGTGATGCTTCTGGCACAAGTGAACAAACTGTGCATCTTGATTATACAGGTTCACATTTCAGATATGTGATTGTTAAGTGACTGTATTTTTTACACAGGTAGAAAATACCTGTATTTAATTCTAAACAAGAAGAATTAACATTCAGATTCTATAGACAGGATGACCACATTCTTTTTAAATAAACTGAAAAAACTACAGAAAATTTCGGATGTCTGAAGAAATGTAATTCAAGGCAGAGCTCAAACAGCCAATTATTGATCATTGTGTAATGCCCAAAGTTTAAGACTTAATGCATAAAAACCCAAGGACTTAATATTCATTCATTTGTTCGTTCATTCATTCATTCATTCATTCATTCATTCATTCATTCATTTCATTCATTCATAATGCGTTCAGCTACCTGAGTGGAAGGTAACATCTGTGTAGGAAGAAAATTTCCATGTTTCCCAATCAAATTCCTTGAGAAGGATGTCTTCAGGAATAGAGTTCCTAAGATGCTGTTTTAGTGGGTCTTCTGTTCTTAAGAGCTCAGAAAGATGACTCCAGACAAAAGAGCCCACTCAAAAAATATATACAGACACACACACACAAACAGCAACAAAACAGTTCAATTATTGGAAGACAGAAGCTAAACCTAATGCGGAATACAGCACAATTGCTTCTAACTTGATGACTTCAGGGATCTGGATTACTACGGTTACTTTCACCCTGTAAAAAACTAAAATGTTATGACAAGATTTTTACATTATGTACTTTATCTGATTATCTGAGGCTGAATATTTGGGGCAAACTTAGGCACTATTCTTTATCAATCATAGTGTTCTAATTAAAGCCAACAAATTGCAGATTATTCAATCAACTGTTTAATCAAGATGAGGTTTAACAAAGATAGGTGAACATGCCTATAACCTCTCTGCAGATGTTTTGTACATTATAGTTCTTTCTAAGCACGTCTTTCTAGAAGTAATGTCTCATTGAGTTCAGTCACATTTTTTCCCAATTAAATATGGATATGTTTGCAGCTTAAATAATGCAATCGTGTATTTATTCATAAATAAGTCCCTTACAATTCAGTGAAATTTGTAACCAAATTCTTGCATTTAGGATAATAGCCAATTCTTCCAGAGATGGAGAATATCTAGGGAAAGACCTCCTCTTACCTTGGCTGGATTGCTCCTCCTGCAAAGTCCATTTAATGTGATTAAATAAATCTTTGCTAGGACATTTCATGGCCATAAGATACGAAGCAATTCTGATCTCAACATTCTCATCATAGGTTTGAAACAGCTGGACCAATGCAGCACGCTAACATGAAAGAATATAGGGTAAAGAAACAGTTTATCAAATGTTGGCCACATCCATCCTCATTTCAATATCCCAAGAACCTCATTAACAATAGATTAGCCTTAGTACAAGATTTTGCTAAGGTTTAATGTTCAAATGTGAACGGTTCTTATTTTCTGCAGAAGAAACTAACTACTAGGTGTTGGGCAAGCAGCCACTGTGAACTCCTTTTTTCATAACATGCATACAGGTTATGTTAACTATTGTCTGAAAAATCAATCATGTCTTTGTAAGAGATTTGGGGAAGGAGGGAAATCCTAGGTTTTAAATTATGGCTTGCAAATTTAAAATTTCAAGTAAAAGTATTTAAAGTAAAGTAGGAAAATGATGGTAAGGTAAGGTAAAGTAAGGCAAGGCAATATGAGAGAAAAGAAAGAAGAGGAGAAGAAGAGTTAACCAATATATAGTGCAATTACACTTAGAATACTGCACTCAGTTCTGCTCACATCAAAACAGTGTTATAGAATTGGAAAAGATTAAGAGAGGATTACACTAATGCAAAGCTAGAATCCACTTTCTCTCTGAGGAAAGTTTATAATAACTTGGTTTACCTATCAGCTAAGCTCGAAGGATTTGGGCTTTCATTGTGGAAACCCAAACACTGGGGTCTGAAAAACATGGCTTATGTCTATGTCCAATTTGAGTCTTTATTATCTAACAATCAAACCATGAATGGCTTCTTAAAGAACCGTGATTAAGATAATCATTGTTACCAATGTAGCATTTTAGCTCAGATCAAAAGCGAGTGAAGAAAATACAGCAATACAGTAGGAACTCACTTTAGTTATACTAATATTAGATCCCAGGATCATCCAATGAATAGGAAGAGAGTTAGATCTTGAGGCTATATATTCAGATCCAGCAATCATGTCTTTAACACCTAATTTGCTCCTTTTTTCTCTACCAGATTGATGGTACATTTTATTTAAAATGGGATGGGCAATCAACTCTACATCACCTACGTTGGCTGCACAAGGGATGCGCCGGAAAGCTTCAATGGCTGCCAGCCGGATTTCAGTAGGGTTGGTTTTCAGCACCGCACAGGAACTCAGGAGTGTTGTCAAAGACGTTGCAGCCAGCCCTGCATTTCCAATCGCATTTAAGATCAGTTCCATCTGAGAAGCCCAAGTGAAGTTGAGTGAGACATCCCACAAATAAATCTGGAAGGACAACAACCCTCAAAACAAAAGCAGACTCGGTTTTCTTAATCTTTAACCAAACAGAAGACTCTACCTGAGTAGTTCCCTTCAATCTGGACCCAGTGCATTTCCTCCCTAGGTGTCTTCCCAGAATTTTCATAATTCTCAATACTGCTGGTACTTGGTCACAGTTGGTTCTTGTGGAGCAGAAGTGATGCAGCAAAGATGTTAATGCTAAGAACGCTATTTGCCGTTCTTTGGGTAACTCCAACAGAGGCTGAACAAGAGAGATAGAAAAATAAGTACATTACATTATATTATATAATTGGGGGGAATCAAGTTAGATTAAGATAGATCTGGAGATAAATGTAATGAAGAACCTCAAGAGAGAATCTGGACAGCACGGCAGAAGATCAAATACTGGGTTGTATTGGGCCAATGGCGGGACCTAAAGGAAGGCATTTGATGCCAGACTTAATCAATTATAAAGATTTGGGGGAACCCAGGAGCTGAACTGTAGTGTCTCTATTTTTTTACCTCCTTTCCTTAAGTTTGAGCACTTTTGACATACGAGCTAAAATTCTGATTCTCAAATTGATTCTCTCTTTATGTATTTATTTTTCAAATGTACACCTGCACACTCCTGACAAAGCTAGCTGGTAGTGGTTCACAACATTAGACAACCAGGCAACAACATTGAAACAACAAACCTATCAATAATCTGCAAGAAAACCAATCATATCACAGTTAAAAATAGACATCTGTTCAAATATGTGAGTTTAATGCAGGAAATGAATGCCAGATTATAAACACAAGTGTACAATGATAAAAATTGACATCCAAAATATCTACAGGACATTGTATTGTTTGTTTCTTGTATGAATAATCATATACATTCTATACTGTAACCATGATTAGGTTTTCAGATAAAGTTAAACCATATGTCCTGTTTAAGATACACAGTGTTCCAGGTAAATCATTCAGCATACCCCAACCAAGAGATCAACTGGCCAGCCAGCCAACCAGCTAACCAACTGATCGGCTGACCATCCAATCATCCATCCATCCAACCAACTAGCCAACTAACTAATCAACTAACCAACCAACTTTATTGTGGATTTAGATGGTCATCTGGTTCATGCAACAACCTCTAATTTTCCTGATGATTTTGATTTACCCATTTTGGTTTCTAGACCCTGTTTTTTTAGATTAGCCTTTTATGTGAATACAGTTGATACATCTAGACAAGCAGCCACAATCAAGCCATCCATTATCCTGCTTACAGCTAAAGCATCGATCATGCCTGAAGTGGGCTCTGGAATGAAGGTGAGGGACCTCAGGAAATGGTCAATGTGGTCCTCTTCTACTTCTTGCAAAATAATCAGCTTTTTCATCAGGATGACGCAGGGTTCGGTTGCACAAAAGGGAAGAGCATCCAAGAGAGGCCGCCTGAAAGAAATGCAAGAATGGTAACAAAATTGAGATATGTAAAGAATGGACAGTTTGCTAGGTTGCTTGTTTGATGGAGACCGATAGATTGAAAGGGCTATCAAGTTGACACTGATAAACTCATACATTGAGACTGATAAACTCATATATTGAGATTCATAAGATGGTTGATCTAGGTTGAGATTAGTTGAGACCAATAAACTGATACATTGAGATTTATAAGGTGACTGATAGGTTGAGATTCACAGAGCTGGAATGTTTTTGTTGTAAATTGCCCAGAGTCACTTAGGTGAGATGGGCGGTATAGAAATTTAATAAATAAAAATAAAAAATAGAAATAACCTCAGCCCTAAGATAAGCAGATGGCTAATCTAAACAGGTTAGCCTTGTAAGAGGCAAAGGGTATTTTTTCCCACCCATGAATTCTACATTGTTGATTAGCCCCAGCTGGATTCTTACAACTAAGAAAACTCAATTCCCACAGAGGCTCATTTGATTTATGAAAAGGAAAATGGTGTAACAGAAACTGGAAACTGAATATGTATATACAGGTATATTGGCCACCATCTATCATAATGTAAAGTTTGAGCTTCTCTGATACTCCTGAACCTCTTTTTGACTCTTTCTTGACTTCTAGAAGAATCACAGCTACTCATTTAGAAAAGATAAATCCATAGCAATCTTTTGCAAGCATCCTTTTTTGTTTTCAGAAATCCATTCCACCGAGGCTGAAAGATTTGATATTACAGAAATAATTCAGCTATCTTCTCCTTGGGTTTAGGAGGTTTTTTTTCATGAAATTCCACTAAATAGATCTCTCAATAAGGCACAACCAAATTCCTCTGGGGATCAACACAACCATCTACTGCTTAGGAGGAAAACTAGTTCTGAGCACTAGGCTTGGCATAAAGAGCTCAAAAGGACCTGTCCAAGTCTCTCACTCTATGTCTTTGAACATATCTGAATGTGTTCTTGACATGGAATTAGTTGAATCTCTTCTGCATCTTACTCAAAGGTAGAGTACCAATTGCTGTAAGTGTAAACTCCCATCTATGTGGAGGAGAGTGAGAGATCTTGGGATTGTCTGATAAATCTTAATTAAATGTTCCACGTTGCCTTCTGAGCTACTTCTGGGACCATTTTTAGCCACCTTACCAGTTATCTTGACATTTGGAAGAAGGACTCTGCCACAGATCCATCAAGACATCAGCGGAGACCTGTCGAAGTGCAAACACCAAATTCAGGAAGAGATCTGTAGACTGAGGAGAAAAAGAATATCTGGATCAGTGTTTATACATTTAAAAATCAATTGTGTGGAAAATGTCTCCCAGTATCAAATTAGATGAAATGCAAAGCATCATAACCGTGTGTTGGAAAGGATGTATTCTCAAGGGACTGGAAAAACTGCTGGAAAGAAAAATGAAGTCTTCAAAGCGGACTTAATTTCTGGTAACTCCATCTCATTACAGTTTTCTTGATAGCAATGATGGTATGTGAGAAAGACCTTGAGAGAAGGAGCAAAAAATGTGGTCTAGGGAATGGTCAGAAAAGAGAAAGCATAGCCTGCAACTGAATAATGGGCCAGGTAAGAAGCTCAGGAGGGACCTCCTTAGTTTCTCAGACTTTAAAAATGATGATGGTAGATCTGTACTTTCAGACTTGCAAGATTGATGTCAAGTACTGTAGATCAGACAGGAAATACAACCAGATGAGCTAATTCTATTTTATTTTAAAACTACATGAACAGAATCTTCTAAAACCTAACTGTCTTGAAATTTATAACATTGGGAAAGGTAGAAGGAAAGAGAAGAGAATGAGTAGAAACAAAGTGAATGGATTCCATTACAATGTTGATGGTACACTGGTAGAACATCAAAAGAACCAGGCTGGAGACATTCCATTCTGGAGAAGAGAAGAGTAATTGGTTTCAGTCAACAATGACTTGATGTGAGCACACAAGATTACATCCACATGTGAAGGCTCAATTAAACTGATGTATTTATAAAAACCTGTGTGCATGAACCTTCTCCACTAATAGTTGGCACCTGCTTAGATTTAAATCAGGGTCAGCAGCATTCAAGCGAAGGGGGCGTTGGATTTAGTTCGCTTGTGGCTATGTAGGGATTCTAGGCTGATCCCTCTCTTAACCCCCACCCAGTGGTGGGATTCAAAATTTTTTACTACTGGTTCTGTGGGTGTGGCTTGGTGGGCGTGGCTTGGTGGGTTAGGGAATACCACCTCTGTCCCACCTGTCAGGTGCAAGAAATAGGGAATTGGGGTTAGATCCAAAATGAGAACACATTTATTCCATGCTTCGTTTAAACAAGAATGGGAACTGCTTAGGGTCAAAGCAAATTGGTGGTAGATAAGAGTCAACAGAATCCAAGATAGGCTGGACATATATCTCTTGTGGACATGGCATGCTTGACTCCTCCTTTGGGCTCAGCTTGGTCATCTCCTACATGCCTCCACGTTTTGCCACTCTTCTCCCACATTTGATGCAGAGGTAGTATCCAGCAGGTTCTGACCAGTTCTGGAGAACTGATAGTGGAAATTTTAAGTAGTTTGGAGAACCGGCAAATGCCACCTCGGACTGGCCCTGCCAACCCATCTATCAGGGAACAGATGTAAGCTTTATGGATCCTTGTCTTTAAGCTATGTGCCGCTGATGCTTCTCAAAGCATCAGCAATTAAAAAAGAAGAAGTGAACCCAAAATCTTGTCCCTTCTGAAGGGAACCTAACCCACAGGGAGTTCCCACCCCCCAAGCCAACTCTTTCTTTCTTTCCTATCTCCCTTTCTATAGCTTCCTCTTTCTCCCTGTCTGGCTCCAGGCCTTTTGCTCAATTCACAGCCCATTATTTAATCGGCATTTACATTCCATCTGATGCCACAATGGGTGGGCAGCAACTCTATAGAGGCTCCCCTGTGAGTGACAAGCATTTCCTCCTCTGCTTTCAATGGGGAATGAGGGAGATTCCTCCCCAGGCTTCTTTCATTCTTGTTTTGCTTGCCTGAATGGCATGTATAATCTCACCCCATTTGAAAGCAAAAAAAATAATAGCCGGGAGCAAGAGAGGCTATGCCTGGCTGGTAAAGACGGGGTTTCCAAGGCAATCTTGTGGACAATTCCCATAAGCCTCTTCCTACACAAGAGGGATTTTTTTTAAGAAAATGCAGATTTGGAGATTAGGAGAGTAAATTGGAGCAGAGAATATAACACAAGATGGCTAGGCCTACAAGATGTGGTCAACACAGGACATAGGGAAAATATAGGTTGTCCTGAACTTAAAAGAGTTTGCTTAGAGACCATTCAAAGTTACAACAGCACTGAAAAAAGTGATTTTTCAGACTTACAACCATAGCCACATTTCTGTGATCACCTAATCAAAATGGAGATGCTTGGCAACTGACTCGTACATATGATGGTTGCAGTGTGTCCCAGGAGGGGTCATGGGATCCCCTTCTGTGACCTTCTGACAACAAAGTCAATGGGGAAGCCAGTTTCACTTAACAACTGGGTTACTAACCTATCAATCCCAGTGATTCGCTTAACAATGGTGGCAAGCAAGATCATAAAATGGGGCCTGTGGGAGGAAACAAATAGGCTTTTGATTGATCAGATTCAACAAGCCTTTGGATGATAGCAGACCCCAGAATAAAAGAGACATGAACCAAATTTTTTAGACAGGATGATTTCAAAATATACCAGAGCTATTTGTAATTCTGCTGAGCTTGTTTTGTGGAATGTGATTTTGCAAAGTACATAGTTTTGAAAACCGGGAGAAATAGGGAACAAAAAGTGTCTGTTCGTAAGACAGAACAAAGAAGTAAGTTGTGAAATGCATGCAGAAAAGTATAAAAAGAATGTCTTGAGATATGTTCAGGGCCACTGGTCATGGCTACTCCTTGCCGGACTCAGCCTTGTCGGTGGATCTCATTGCAATGAATTGTTGATATAAATTGTATTATGATGGTTGTTCATGTTCCTAATTGCTCATGAAATAAACCTCTGATCTCAAAGTAGGATTTATTGCTTGTGGTTTGTCCGTGTTCCTCTTTTACAGAATTATTTTTATGACAGGTGAAACTCACTTAACAAACATCTCACTTAGCAACATAAATTTTGGTTTCAATTGTGGTTGTAAGTCAAGGACTACCGATGCTTGGAATAGCAAAATCTTCATTTTCTTATACTTTGTCTACTTTGAGAAACACTGGACTAGTTTAGTCTACTTTAGTTTAGTTTATTGTCATTGCACCTCGTACAACGAAATCAAACACCATCTTCAGTGCACATCATGACCATGAAAATAAACACAAACACACATCCTTCACCCTCCACACATTGAGCTGAAACCCCCTGACACTACACCAACACTGCACTATACAGCAGAATTCAAAAGAGCTACTGCCTAGTTCATAGTCCCCAGGAGTCAATGCTAACTTGAAGACAAATAATAATAATAATATCTGCAAGAAATATCCCTTGCCTGCAAGAAAGAACTGATGAAGTGACAAAATAGATGAAGTCATAGGAAATGATGAAAGTAAAGAAATCTGGAGTTCGAGAATCCAAACAGACAAGCACCTGCCACATAACACCCCAGACTTAACAATTGTCAAAAAAACAACAACAACTAAGTCTGGAGGGTGGATGTGGCAGTACTGAGACAGCAGAAGAGAAGAGAAAGAACTGGAAAAGATCACAAAATAAAAAGACCTTCAAATAGAACTAGAAGGATGGTGGCAAAAGACAGCAAAGGTAGTACCTTGGATAGGCACCTTGGATGCATTTTCAAGACACCTGGAGCATCACTGGAAAACCATAGGCATTGACAAAATCCCTGTTGGTCAATTGCAAAAGGCAGCTTGACTTGGAAGAGCTCAAGAGACCTTTAAGACTATCAATCAAGAATATCTGCCTATCTAAGGACTCGTTAGGCAGATAAAAGTGCCAGATCTAGTCTAAACATCTGGCTGACTACACAACCAACCATAAATAATTATTAATAATTCATCTCTTTTTTAAAAGAGACACATGTTCTATCAACTCAGAGCACTGTTTAAGACAAGGCTCTTCAAACTTGGCAGCTTCAAGACTTGTGGATTTTAACTCCCAGAATTCCTCAGCTAACATGGCTGGAGGAGGAATTCTGGGAGTTTAAGTCCACAAGTCTTGAAGCTGTCAAGTTTGAAGATCCCTGGTTTAAGGGATTAACAGAGTTGGAAGGGACCTTGTAGGTCATCTAGTTTGGATCATCTTCAGCATGCTATCATATTGAGACATCCATTGAGTGAGTGGTTTATGAACCAATCATTTTTCTTCCAGGTTCAGACAGGTTCACACTTCAAACATCATGAGATCTTGTATATGGATGAATTTTTTTGTAAGAGTTTGGCATTCTTGGCAAAGATCTGATGATCTGAGATTGCCTACTGAATTGTGGACATACCATGCAATAGAGAGGACTTCTACCCAACCTATTTTATTTGGAACAGAATGAAGGCAATTTTGAAAGTGTGACAAGTGCTCTAGAGTTGCTCTGTATGGCCAGTCATGATAATTCAATAAGCTACCTCATTATCCATGGAAGATTTCATGCAGAGCTTCTGAAGAACATTAGCTACTTCTTTCATTTCCTCCTCTTTGGACAGTGGTGCCATTTTCTCTTTTTCATAGAGCAGGCTGCTTTCATAGATGTCACTAGTGGGTACTAGAGAAACAAAACCTGCATTATATTATAGATATAGGAAATACACAGACAGCATCATTCAAAGATGTTTGTTCCCTAACATGGAACAATAAGTTCCATTCTTCCTTGGCGAATGGAAGTACTGAACCTATTTTATTTTGGGGTCCAAGGAGAAGCAACATCTGTTAATCATTGTCCAGAAACAGTGAATTAAAGCAGGAACAAATCACTGTTCTTTGGCTCTACCGAATACTAGGGTTGGCCATGCAACAGTAATCCTATTAATTTGTTCTTGCTTGGAGACATTAACTAACCTTTTTCCCGGGATACACTATGAGTTTCAGTTCGGAAGAGCTTCAAGTCTGTCTGAGTTTGCATCTTCACTCCATTGCCCTTCCTTGCAGGAGGTGTAACAAGATGGGACTCCATACATTTGATTTCTGCAAGGATTCCTTTCTCCTCAAATCTCTGGACACATTCAAGTTTGGAAGACAGAAGCTGCTCCTGGGAGTGAACAGACACATGTGATCTAGTACAGTAGTCGCCAACCAGTAGGCTGGGGACCACTGGTGGTTTGTGAGAAAATTTTGTTGATAAGCAGAGAAATGTTACCCTCAGAGCACCCCCAAGGCAATTAATTCAGGCTGTGTGGGAACACAAGGCCCACAGGAACACAAGGCTGCGCCGCTTGCGTTGTGAGCAACACGAGGTAGTGAGGGGAGGGGGAAAAGGGCAGAGGGGGAAACTTGCCACATGTGCCCCATGCACCTTGCTTGGCCACTGGGCTGCTTCTTTCCGCTTCTTTCTTCTTCTGTTTTTGGCTGGACGCAAGGAAAGCAGAAAAAGTCTTTCTTTCTCTCCCCGAAACTCCACCAGAAATGAGTTTTTGAGACCCTGAAAGGCCTCCTGCTTCAAGAGGCTGCGCCGGCAAAGACTCATTTCTAGCAGAGTTTGGGGGAGAGAAAGAAAGACTTTTGCTGCTTCTGCTGCTTTCTTTGCATGAAGCCAAAGGTCTGTCTCTCTCTCCCCCTGAGAACGGAGCTGGAGACAATAACCTATGATCCCCAATAAAGAATGATTAATCAGTAGGAAAACGGGGTGGGAAATTTTCCTGCAAATTTTTTTGGGGATTTTTCCAGGGTCTCTGGTCCGTGGGATTAAAATTATTATTTTGTATTTATTTATTTATTTGTTTGTTTGTTTGTTTGTTTATCTGTTTGTTTGTTTGTTTGTCAATTACTTACAAGATAATAGGTATAAGTAAAAAACATAGTTATGAATACATGGATACATATAAGAAAAATAAAAAAATAAAAGAAACAATAGGACAGGGATGGTAGGCACATTGGTGTGCTTATGAGTTTGGTGGTCCCTAAGATCCAAAAGGTTGGCAACCCCTGATCTAGTGGATGAGTCATGAACATCTAATCAATGCCATTTTAGTCACAATAAAATGGAGGCCAATTATTTTTCATTTAAATTATTATTATTTTATTTCAATGCTATTTCTAACTGGCATCATAATTGCTAAAAACCACCCCAAAGCAGGACACTGTAAAAGAAAAAAAAATTACAAGTTACCGATGCATTGGGAAGAGCCACAGATCTCAGAGAAGTAAATCCAGAAAAATGGTGAGAACACAAGTTGAAATCTTTCATCTTCAGAAGGACCGTACCTTTCTGCTGGTACTGAGTGGGACATTTCCCTGAAATATCCACCTGAATTAACAATAGGTAAGAAAAAAAAGAATAGAATAGAGCTGTAAGGGACCTTGGAGGTCATCTAGTCCACCCCTCTGCTCAAGTAGGAGTCCCTATATCATTTCAGACGAGTGACTGTCCAGTATTGTTTTCCTTTGCAAGGAAAACAAAGTCAGGATTACTGCCCTTAGTTACCCAAAAATTCTAACCCATAGCTTAACAGAAATAAAGGAGATAAGTGAGAAATGGCACTAAAAATGGTAGGTCAGGAATGAGACACTTCTGGGCCATGGACTTCATCCAGTTTGTTCGGCTGACTAATCTGAGTTATCTTTCATTGTCCTGGCTGTCTCCCATCAGACCAAAATGTGTCACACTTGCTGACATTTGAATTGGGATGTTGCATTGATTTGTTCCCTCAGTGCCCTCCCCTTTCTAAAAAAAATTAGCAGCTGAGATATAAACAGTGACAACAATGGGACATAGGAGTATGGGGTTACCAAACTCACAATGTACAGCCTTATGAATGGTCTAGACTCAGCATTGTGATGTAAAGAGCTTCACCTCTTCCACACTGTTGTTGGGAGCCACAGATGATGTCTGCAGAGTGCTCAAGATACCCCGTTTGATGTTTAGGGCCCAAGTTGACTCATTCTTCTGGGGAAAGATTTTCAGAACTTTCCCATTATGAAAACAAAACCAGAGTGGGTATTGCTCCAAAATTTCCCTAGAAGACAATAAGAAGGAGATTTTGTAAGCTAAAGAAATGTGGGTATACTGAAAAACGTGAAGACCTAACCCCCTGGAGAAGTCTACAATGCCGGAGAAGGAAAGAGAAGAAAAGGATGACCAACAACAAGGGGATGGATTCAATTACAGTGTGCCATTGGAAGACCTGAAGAACCAGTTCAGGGGCAGATGGTCATGGAGAAAATCTATCCACGTGGCCTTTAAGAGTTGACATTAATTTGATAGCACATAATCAATCAATCAAATCAATCAATCAGTACAAAGGTGTAGTTTTCTTCAGAAGGCTGAAATACTGAGAAAGAAGGAAGGAAAGAGAAGAAGAGGTCAATTAACAGAAAGATGGGTGGATTTAATTATAATGGTGATGGGGAAACCACAGAAAGTTTGTACCTAGAGTTGTTTTACCTTAAACTGTCATTTTCATTCATCAACTTCACCTTGGATTCAAAGATGGTTTTGATCTGTACTCCTTGCAACTAGGAACAAGAACAGATGTCAACACAATATAGTTTTCAAATGGCTGAAAATGGATGGATGGATGGATGGAAGAGAGAGAAGAGAGAGATAAAGACAACTTAGGAGGAAGGAATGTATGGATGGATTGGTGGGTTGGTGGTAGATAGACAGATAGACAGACGGAATATGAGGAAAACAGATTTATTCCATAGATAATTTCATAGATAATTTCTGAGTCAAACTGGAATCCAAAGAAGATTTGCACTTATTGTCTGATGATTTTAGGGTTTTTAATATACACATGCACTTGCCCTGTCCCCATTGCTTATATTTCCAGGGAAGACAATTAATGCACCCTTGAATGATCCAGCCCACCAGAATGCCCTACTCACTTTTAAAATTTGATGACAATTTGTCAATACTTCAATCATGACTTTACTTTCTAGGGTGATGCCACTTCTTTGGTAGGCCCTTCCTTGAAGGAACGTAGTGGTAGATGTTGAGTAGCTATAGCTGAACCTGGATCCCACGGGAACAGCTGGTGTGATAAAACCTGTGAAAACAAAGAAAGGTTCTGAGACAGTGCCTTGATGGTACCCAGTTGTTTAAAGCAGCTTTGGAGGAAATCCTTTAGGTGGATGCAATAAATTAGTCCAAAATGGAATTCATTGTTGGAATCAGTGGTGGGTTTCCAAATGTTTTACTACCAGTTCTGTAGGCATGGCTTAGTGGGCGTGGCAGGGGAAGGATACTGTAAAATCTCCAGTCAGAGGTGGGATTTGCCGGTTCACTGAACTACTCAAAATTTCCACTACCGGTTCTCCAGAACTGATCAGAACCTACTGAATACCACCTCTGATTGGAATGTATTTCTATGCAACAACTACAGTAGTATTCAGCCAGTAGATGGCAATGTTTAAAATTTAGATCTATAATATATACTCCATGCTCTTTTGTTCTAATTCCTGTTTTCTGTTACAGTAAAACAGTTAAGCAGAAAAGCACATGGTGACTGTACTCTTTGTTTGCTCTGTAGTGCTATATATAAATAGAATTTATAACACTATGTGATCAGGCATTAGAGAATATTAGATAGAGAGCTTTTGGAACTTTTCCTAAGTGTTCCCAGATTATGGTCAAAACAGTGAAGATGGCAGCTATGAAAATGCAGTCAAAGCTCAATCCATTTTTATTGTATTGCTAAGGTCTAAATATTTCAATAATAATTTTTAAAATGGGGTACTAGAGTGGACTGCTTTGGGAGTGCAAACACCAGTAGAAATATGATGGTCTCATCATTTGGAGACAGAGGAGGCATCCTACATTCCTGAGATCTCATTTTATGAAGTCCTTAGCTATCAACTCAGAAGAAGAAAACAGACAGGGTGCCCACCAAAGGTTTGCATTGATCCCATCTATTTCTTTCTTCAAACCAACCCACCATGGTTAAAACCCATCATCCCTCAAAGTGTTAATATGTCTAATGCTTCTACATTTCAATTAAAGGTTAGTTCTTAAACAGACAGCCCTAATTCAGATGGCAGATATTTGGATTAACTAGTGAATAGACATGGAAAGGGGTAATCAGTGAATAGGCATGGAATGGGGTAATATCCCTTATGTTTGGGCGTTTTCTTACTAAGAATTCATTTTGTCATCTTACCTGCACACTGAGACAAACAAGAGTATTTGTGCCTGAAATTTTCTGCAATTTCAGGAATGAATTTCTGCAATCAAATTTTGTTTGTCATTCCTGCAATGACAAACCAACAGCCACTGTTGGCAAAGCATTTGCAAGAAAGCCAGGGTGGTTCTGACATGACTGTTTATTTCTCGTAGGTCTAGGAAAACATTCAAGGAGCAACATAACATTTGCAGAAAGTCATGTCGGTTGTCTTGGAAACCACCACGTTTACGCAAGGATGGGATGAATGGATTTAGCAGCGGGCGAAACAGCTCAGTTTTGAGAACAAGTGTCTGTTGTCGCAGAACTGGCTCCCAGCTCCAAGGCCAGAAGGATTAAGGCATCAACCACTTGTCTGATTAACCTTGGATGAGATCCAAGGCCTCACCTCCACTCTAAATATATCATCAGCTGGAGGGCTTCACATCAGGAAACTATAGTCTATGCCAGTGGTAGTTAACCTTTTCAGCACTGAGTGCTAAAACGGGAGCACGTGCATGCCAAAAAGGAACCCAGTGCTAAAACTTGCATGCCGAAAACTGGAAGTGCAGCTCCCAAAGCACACATGTGCACTGGCCACTTGGTCTTTTGTCTTCTAATGTGCATGTGTGCACGAAGACCAACTGGCTGGCTGGTTTCTAACACGCACGTTAGCTGGCTGGTCTTCATGTGTGCATGCATATTAGAAACTGGAAGACCAGCTGGCCTGTGTGCACCGGATCCCTGGAAGAGCAACGGGTAATGGCTGGCATGCCTAGAGAGATGGCTCTATATGCTATTTCCGGCATCCGTGCCATAGGTTTGCCATCACGGGCCTATGTGAATATTAGGCAGTCTACGTGAACATTGTTGGTGGAACTTGAATGATTATGGAGGCACAGATGCATATGTGAATATTAGGCACTAAATGTGAACACGGTTGGTGAAACTTGAATCATAATGGAGGCATAGATGTCTATGGTTCCCCCATGACTCCGAACCGAATGAATTCAATTTATCCCAAGCTACATTTTTAATCTACTAATCCACCTAAATGCTACTGTTTCCCATTAAGTATTGAAAACGCAGAAGTAACGTTTGTCCAAAAACAGGAATATTTGCTGAATTGGGAGGTGAGGACAATCACTTTTTATTCATAACACCAGCCAGTTTTCTCAGCCGATCTAAGAATAAACACCCCTCTGATTTTTTTTTTAGGGTGTATTTTACTATTAGGTTCTAGAGCAAGTGTTTCTAACCACAGCAACTTCAAGACATGGTGCAATTCCATTCCCAGAATTCTCCAGCCAACATGCTTACATGATGGCTGGGAAATTCTGGGAGTTGAAGTCCCTGACATGCTGTTTGGAGTTGATACAGCTGAGAAACATTACTATGACTTTTGAAATAAAACTTTTAGAGATCATATCAAATTTCTAAGGAGAAATTTTCTGACAGTGAGAGCAACTAAGCAATGGAACAACCTGCCCCCTGGAGTTGTGGGTGTTCTATCACTGGAGGTTTTCAAGAAAAGATTGGACCACCATTTGACCAGGGTGATATAAGAATTCCTGCCTTGTGCAGGGGGTTGGACTAGAAGACCTCCAAGGTCCGTTCCAACGCTATGTTTCTAAAATATCCATCTTCCCAGAAAGCAGTAACTCTTCCTAGTGCAGGTAGTCCTCGACTTATGACCACAACTGAGCCCAAAATTCCTATTGCTATCTGAGACAGTTGTTAAGTAAGTTTTGCCCCAGTTTTACGACCTTCCTTGCCATAGTTCTAAAACAAATCCCTGCAGTTGTTAAGTTCATCACACCATTGTTAAGTGAATCTGGCTTCCCCATTGATTTTGCTCGTCTGAAGGTCGCAAAAGGGGATCACATGATCCCAGGACACTGCGACCATCGTAAATATGAGTCAGTTGCCAAGCATCTGAATTTTGCTCGTGTGACCAGGGAGATGCCACAACGGTCATAAGTGTGAGAAATGTCACCTTTTTCAGGGACATTGTAATTCTGAATGCTCAGTAAATGAACTGCTGTAAGTTGTGGACTAGGGGTCTGCAACCTTAAACACTCAAAGAGCCATTTGGACCCATTTTCCACAGAAAAGAAAACTCCGAGAGCCACAAAATTTGGATGGGCATGGCCAACTCAATGCCACTCCTATCCAGTCACATGACACATACACCTGCCACACCTACCCAGGTTTTGTGGCTCCCAGTGTTTTCTGTGGGAAATCTCTCTCTCTCTCTCCCTCTCCCTTTCTTTCTCCTTCTCTCCCTCCCTCCCTCCCATTTCTGTTTTTTGTGTTTTACCTTCTCAGGCCAGAGCGAGGAGTGACTGGGAAGGGAGAGCAAAGGGCAGGATTTGCCAGTGGTAGGATCACCCAACAGGGAGCCACAGCAGAGGGCCAAAGAGCCGCACGTGGCTCCAGAGCCACAGGTTGCTGACACCCGGGATAGGTTCACGGCAAGAGAAAAATTGAAAAATGGGAAAGCAGAGGTGGAGAACAAAGAGGGCAGATATTGTGGGAGGCAGATCCAGATGCTGAAATTCTGGACAGGAGCCCTTTTGTTCAGTGGTTGTGGTCAGAATTTTTTGGTCTGTGCATTGTCTCTTCGGCCTCTTTCCTGCAGCCTCAAGAAAAACTACAAGTTTTGTTTCTACCTATTTGGAGAAAAAGTTCTCTATGTAACTCAATAAAATAAAAGAACCAGGGTGTATTATAAAATCATGGCAGAAACCTTCCAACTAAAGACAAGAAGCAACGGATGGAAACTAATCAAGGAGAGAAGCAACTTAAAACTAAGGGGAAATTTCCTGACAGTGAGAACAATTAATCAGTGGGACAACTTGGCTCCAGAAGTCATGAATGCTCCAACACTGGAAGTTTTTAAAAAGATGTTGGAAAACCATTTGTCTGAAGTGGTGTAGGGTTTCCTGCCTAGGCAGGGGGTTGGACTAGATGACCTCCAAAGTCCCTTCCAACTCTGTTATTCTATTCTATCTTTTGTTCTGATCCAGATGTTCTCCTGATTCCACTCAATTTCTACATTCCAACAGGCCTCTGCCTAGCACAAAATATAAATTCTCTCTGGATGATAAATGAGGAGTTTCACACGTGCTGAAAATTGTTTTGTGCAAAATTCAGAGGAAAAAAAACCCATCTGAGGGAAAAGCTAAACGCTACTCTGTGTGTTCCTCCAGGAGACACAATTAAGAACCTTTTCAAATGCCAATTTGGGAAAATCCAGTTCTGCATTGACAAAACAATTTATTCAAGTCAGATTCTCTCCTGGTTTTTTTTCCTTATTTCCTCAACTTGATGAATGTATTTTATTTTTTTCTTTATGTACACTGAGAGCATCTGCAACAAAGACAAATTCCTTGTGTGTCCAATCACACTTGGCCAATAAAGAATTCTATTCTTAAATTCAGCTGGTCCTGTTTGCTGTATCAGATCAAATTTTCCTTTAGTGCTCGGGTGAGACCTTCAAAAGTTTTTCACTAAAAGTTCATACGAAAATAAGCATGCACGCACTCTGGCTAATACACATTTCCTTCAATGCTTCTCTGCACACAAATATATAGTGTTTGCACCCTCTTAAATACCCTAAATTTTGAGCAAACCTTAATACACATGTTTAAGAAAACTCTTTTCTATGCAAATTTTGTACTTCTTTTTGTTTTATATTTTTATTAGACTTTTTGGTTACAATAAACGTAGGCAAAAGAAGTAAGTGAGAAAAGGAAAAAAAAATGAAAAGAAAACACATAGTAATACCTTTTGCTGTTTTATGGAGTAATTATCATCTCATTTCCCCTCCCATCCGCTTTGGCCCTTTTTTAACCCTGAAATTATCAGTTCAGTCTTCTCTTCTTTCATCAAAGAAAGTCCATGTAAGAATTCCAGTTAGTCAAAAAAAAAAGTCTTTGGATTCCCCCCTTCCCTTGACCAGGTAAGTGGTCTTCGGTTTTGATTGGGGACCACTACCAGAATAGCGAGAGAAACATAAACTGCAAAGCAGGTTATGTGGCATCTTAGGTAAGATTCAGAAAGCATGGAAAATTTACAAAACAGGTATTCAAAGCAAATGAAATCATCTTTCTTTTTGAGATACCAACTATCTGGCTGGCTTTTGAATCCTTGAAGTTGCCAGGTGTGATTTAACTCAACTTTGACCCATCTTGGTAGCTTATCGCCAGATCCCTCCCATATTAAATACTGCAAAGTCCCCTGTTAAAATAGCACGGCTTCATAAAATCAGATTAAATCACTGGCCAAAGGCTCTGAGAAGCATGCATGTGTACACACACACACACACACACTCTCTCACACACACAGAGTGAGTTTCCACAGTTCCTTCTACTTACATTTTGAGATGCCAACCACAAACATAGAAAGCAGAGTCACCACTTGCTGTAGCTCCATGATTTTGGAAACCAGCTCAGCCTTAGCAAAACCACATCAGGCCTCTCCTTTCAGAGGCAACTCTGAGGCAGGAGGGCAGTGAAAGCAGATCCCCCCTTTACAAAGAAGGGCTTGAGTATTCCAGCTTTTTTTTTTTTTTGGNTTTTTTTTTTGGCAAGCTGGAGGAGGGGCTGAGAAGGGGTGAGACAGAGAGGGACAGAGAAAAAGAGAGAGAGTTGACAATGAGAAGGCACCTCAACTGCCATGCGCTAGTTGGTTTTTTGCTTCAATAGAAGATTGCTGTCAAGGTTAGATCAAGGTGTGTTGGGCACCCATCACCCAGAGCCTCCGTGGGAATATGAGGTGGGAACAATAGCATCTTCTAGAAGGCTGAGATCTATTGAGTTTGCAATGTATACAAAAATATACCAAAAAAGGATGTTGAGACTCTAGAAAGAGTGAAGAGAAGAGCAACAAAGATGATTAGGGGGCTAAAGTGTATGAGGAATGGTTGCAGGAATTGGAAATGCCTAGTCCAAAGGTCTTCAAACCTGTCAAGTTTTAGACTTGTGGACTTCAACTCCCAGAATTCCTGAGCTAACATGACTGGAGGAGGAATTCTGGGAGTTGAAATCCACAAGTCTTAAAACTGTCAAGTTTGAAGACCCCTGGCCTAATCTAATGAAAAGAAGGATTAGGAGTGACATGATAGCAGTGTTCCAATATCTGAGAGGCTGCCCCAAAGAAGAGGGAGTCAGGCTATTCTCCAAAGCACCAGAAGGCAGGACAAGAAGCAATGGGTGGAAAGCTAAATCAAGGAGAGATCCAACCTAGAATTAAGGAGAAATTTCCTGAAAATGAGAACAATTAACCAGTGGAATCACTTTCCTCCAGAACTTGGGGGTATTCCATCACTGGAGGTTTTTAAGAAGACACTGGACTTCCATTTGTCTGGAGTGGTATAGGGTCTCCTGATCAAGCAGTGGGTTGGACTAGAAGACCTCTAAGTTTCCCTTCCAACTCTGTCATTCTGATGTTTGGATATTTCGACCAGTCTCCAGCAGGATACAAATAATTGTCTTTGCATATCAGTTTGGCACGTACCATTTCTGCAATTGTGGGGACAAAAGCAGCAGGGGCAGCGAAAGAGATTATGAGTGAATGGGTGACATCTTTGACACGATCACGCCAATATACAGCCCGTTGCAACGCATCCTGGCAACCATCTGTGCAGTGTTTTCAGCTGGCAGGGACAACATCTGCTCGAGCCAGGTGTGGTGCAGCTCGCAGCACGGATCATGGTTCATGCATGCTGGCTTTGGCACTGTGGTACAGCAAAGTATCATGCTGAAATTAAGCTGGGAAGATTTAGGCTTCTGTTCTCCATCTGCTCCTCACTTGCGCAACAAGAGAAAGCATCAGTCGTTTCCCAAGTCAAGCATTGAGCTCTCCCTGCTCACAGCCAGAAAATTAAGAAAAGGTCCTTTTTCAAACAAAGCAGCCATGCAGTCTGTTTCTTCTTCCAACTCGGTCACCTCACCAGCCCTGAGTCTGCCACCATTTTGTAGAATAGTCCCTTCTGGACTCTCAGGGCTTCTGGGGTATCAAATTCGGCCACTTCTCCATTTTCCATCACTAAAATTCTGCAAATATTAGAAACAAGCAAGTTTAGTCTACAAGACCAGTGGATGAAAGCTACCGTGGTGACTGTTCTGACCCACGCCCTTTTCCAACAAATCAAACACAATCCAAAGAGAACAGAAACCTTGTAATGCTTTTACAAAATAATTCGCTGTGATAAGCACAAGCCTTGCCAAACTGTGTGAGACTTGCCAAAAGATAACAGACAAGAAATAATTTGCAATACAAGAATCTTCAAATATAAACTCAGGATACTGGAATGTCCACGAGGCTGGAGTTTCAAAACGTCTTTGCCTTCTGCAAAGTACGTTCATTTCATAGCTGGCTTTTATCTTCTTGAAAGAGGAGCCATTACCTTGCAACCTTACTCCCAAGTTGCCCATGCTGTTGTAACTGCTCTTTCCACCGAGCAATCCTTCATGCAGGCACACTTGGCACAGGCTCCTCAGGAATCTCCTCATCACTGCTGCCAGCCACCACAATCTCTGAGGGCAGCAATCCACTCCCTAATGGTCCTGGCCCCTTATTTGAGTCCTTGCTCTCCTCAACCATCCGTACCTGGTGCCGGCTAACCACAACAGTGACTCCGTTTCCTTAAGCGATGGCATTCAAGCTTGCTAAGAGAAATAGGTGAGCTTATTACAGGTAGATGTATGGCCACAATTCAGCCCAACGTTTCTGTTGTTAAGCGAGACAGTTGGTGAGTTTTGCCCCATTTTACAGCCTTTCTTGCCACGGTTGTTAAGTGAATCACTGCAGCTGTTAAGTCAGTAACACGGTTGTTCTATGAATCCCCATTGACTCTGCTCATCAGAAGCTGGCTGGGATGGTTGCAAATGGGAATCGCATGATCTGAAATGTGGCAACTGCATAATACATGCCAGTTTCCAACCAACTGAATTTTGATCATGTGATTATGGGAATTTTACAATGGCCATAAATTCAAGTAACTTTTTTTCAGTGCTGTTGCAAATTGAAATAGTCAGTAAACAAATGATTAGAACTCAAGGCTACCTGTGCTAGGTAGTAATAGATAGAAAGCTGAAGGTGTCTATTGATATTACCTTCTGACTTGAGTTGAGGATGACTTTGTATTCTTACTTTCCTCCTTTCTGTACTGCATCTTGCTTTCTATTTTTTAGCCCTTTGACAAATCTATATTCTTCTTTTCCAAAAATAGGTTCCAAAGGTGTCTCCTGCTATTTTAATTTTTTTGCTCCGATTTCAAATAATATCATCACATCTCCTTTTGTTTCACCAGGCCATTTAATCTATTTTTTTCTATTTCTATGTTATGTTAAGGTATTGAAATTTAAGAGCTGACCAGTTGCTGGAAGGAAGATGCAATGTAAGGCTGATGCAATAAGGATGAATCAGTATAGCATGGGTATTGTCCTTTTAAGATGAAGAATGGATCCACAGAAGTTTTACCTCTTTAAGAGGTGTCTATATAAAGGCAGCCATTAGAGGGCATGTTCTCTCTCCTTGTGTCTGGTATCTATTGCAGAGTTCTCTGTGTTGATTTAAGATTGACTGCTTGTCAGGTATTTGCTTACCATGTATATTTCTGTATATGTCTTGTATATAAACCACTGTTAAATGTCTAAGCCTCTGTGTGCTGTGTTTTGCTCCTGGGTTGCCTCATAATAGTAGTCATGCTGCAAACACTCTAACAAGTTATCTTTTTGTTTGTCTTGGGAATCTTCTTCAAAGCCATCTCTTACCGGTCAAATTCCATCATGGCATTTAGTCGATGGGCAATGGTCAGAACTGTGCACCCCTTGAAGTGACTCCTTATGGTGGCCTGAATCTGCAGGTCTGTTTCAAGGTCCACAGCTGCAGTGGCCTCATCCAGAATCAGGATTTTGGCTTTCTGAAGTAAACCCCGAGCTAGGCAGATGAGTTGCCGCTGACCAACACTGGAAGAAGAATGATGGGACAATTAAAACCTGAGATCGTCCCTATGTGGTGCCTTGGGGAGAGGAATCTGTTTGACCCAATACTTCTGTCTATGTTCTGACCCAGTTTTCATCAAATGTAATTGAACATAAACTTGTTTTAAAAGCAAAACCTATTTTATTGCAACACTGGGAATTACTTTCATTTCCAGCCAGAATTTATCTTAAACCGTTCCCCAAATAAGCACACACCTGTCAGTGCTGTGGAATGCTGCTAAAACCAGAAGTATCCAATTTAATTGTAACAGAAACCCACTGAAGTACCTGAGATCTCCACCTCCTTCAGAGCACTCATAGGCCATCTGACTGGGTAAATCTGAAACAAAGGTCTTGAGTTGGGTCTGCTCCAAAGCAGACCAGATGTCCTCATCTGAACATTGATTCAAGGGATCAAGGTTCTCTCTCAAAGAGCCCCCAAACAAGACTGGGTCCTGAGCATGGAGGGAAAAGAAATGCAAGATGTGGATATCTATTTTCCATAGGACAAGAGTGAAGATATCCTTGGGGATCCAATAAATGAAGAAAGGTGAACAAGGTTGCTAAATCTCTTTGGAGATTTTCAGTCATCCAGGTCAGGGGTCACCAACCTTTTGGACCTCAGGGGCCACCAAATTCATAACTTTAAATCCCACAGACCACTTATATGAATTTTGACTGGCGGTGGCTTGCTGACATTGGTGGGAAAGTTGGTCCCATGTTCCAGAGCTGCAGTAGTCACAGGACTGGCCCTTTGATCATCCTGGAGCAACTGCTCCTTCACAAGGTGCACCGGCTTGCCATGGACAGGAGGAGCTGCTCCAGGATGACTGAAGGGCCAGTTCTGTGACTCCTGCAGCTCTGAAATATGGGACCGACTTTCCTACCAACGTTAGTAAGCCACCTCGGGGTGGATTTCCCCATCCTGCTGTTGGTCTTATCTTCCAGTTCCAGCTCACGTGGCTCTACTCAAGGTAAGGTTTGCACTAAGGACCACTGATCCAGGTCATGGTTGTCCCAAAGGTGCTTTTTCAAGAGGCAACTGGACTCTTTTTTTTTGTTTTTGAAGACTTTTGTGTTTCCCGTAAGAACCGAAGACGGTTCTTGGATGAGAAGCGAAATGTCTTCAAAAAAAAAACAAAACAAGTCCAGTTGTCTTTGCAAAAAGCACCTTTGGGACAAGGTTGCTAAAGTATACAGGTATGAGAAGATGCAATCAAAAAATGCGTATTTGACATTGACTCTGCGAGGCATTGAAAGAAAAAGTATTGGAAAACTGATTTAAGAGAAATATGTGCCCCTGTGTAAATATTTAATTGCAATTTTTTTTTTGCCTTCTTACATTGATTTGTGTAGAGAATGAGGAGGCTGAGCCTGAGGGTGAGGTTAAATGTGCCATCAGTTTGGAATTGCTCCACAGCCACAAGAGACCCATGTCCAGTGGTGGGTTTCAGCCGGTTTGCAACCGGTTAACTTTCTGAGCAGTTCGGTGAACTGATTGTTGGAAGAAATAATTAGGGCCGAGAACCAGTTGTTAAATTATTTGAATCCCACCAGTGATTGACATCCACCCCTCATGAATTCAGTTGACCCTCATCTAGTGCCAATTTGGCTTCACCATTAGTAGACCAGATTCTTGTATATGGATAGCCTGTAAATGTAATAAATGTTTTGTGCTCTGAACTCAACTCAAGTAACTTGCGCCTGACAACTTGGTGTCATTGTGGTGTCCCATGTCCACTCAGAGAACATCCTACAAGATGATGAGATGGAATGCAAATGATCTTGGATCCCAAACTGAATATCATAGTGAAAGACTGATTGAAACATCGGTGTCTGTTGAAGATATAGCTTGGGATATCAACATTATTGGGGTGAATAGAACAATGTGAAAGACTTCCTACCTGTGGGACAATTGTAATCTTGCTTCTCAGGTTGTGCAGGCCCATTTGGGCAATGTTGATTCCATCAATCACAATCTCTCCATCAGCAGCTTCCACAAGTCTCAGAAGCCCCATTGCAAGGGATGATTTCCCAGCCCCTGTTCTTCCAACGATGCCCACCTACAAGAGAAAAAACAGAGGTTGGAGAAGGAAGGACCACCTGATGGGAAATGTGATGACCTGGGGCATGGCACAAAGGCAGCACAGTCAAATAAGTAAGAAGAGTCCTTTTAGTATGTTCAAGTTACCTTTGGCTGAAGAAAAAACACCTCTAAGAACAGTCTTTAAGGGGAGGAAATTCAGTCCAAAAACAAAGTACATACCAACTGTAAATAAAAATCCATGCAAACCACGTTGCAGCAATTAATTGGACAGGGCAGGAGAAGGAATTGCAGACTTGAAAGGCCAGCAAAACACACACAGTTGGGAAGATGCCAGGAACCCAGCTAAGCCTCGACAATACCTGATAACTCATGATTTTCTTCCAACAAGTTGCTGTGCACAACCTCCCTTTTTAAATACTGTGTTCCCAGCTGCAGCTAATTAAGGGAATCAGGGCCCTTTCCTCCCTGTAACCCATGCAACTCACATTGCTCCCTTCTCTGTTCCTCCCTGCGTGCCCTAGGATGGAGAGGGGGTGAGCCTGGGTCTTCCTCCGAATTCCCTCTGCCTTGCTCTACCTCTCTCCCCTGCTCTGCCCAGCTGGACTGTGCCCTTCCCCAGCTTCTTCCACAGCCAATGGAGCCACACTCCCATTCCCTGTCAGCTGCTTAGCCTCCCACTCAGAATCAAATTCCAACAGGGGCATGACAGGAAACAAGGAGAATTACTCTTCCCTATCCTGCTTTCTCGAATATATAGGAATCTCTCCTTATTATGTTCTTACCACAACCATCCCATGAGCTTTGCTTAATAAAATAAAACCGGTTCAAATTCACTGGTCCAGTAAGGACTTCCATCTGTATCTCATAGATCCAAATCCAACAGCTTAATCCCTACTGCATGTTGGATGTTTTAAGGTACCAAACTTTCTAGTGCAAGGGAGACAACTTTGGACTAGATCAGGGGTCTCCTAACTCGGTAACTTTAGGTCTGGTGGACTTCAACTCCCAGAACCCTCCCCATGCTGAGGAATTCTGGGAGTTGAAGTCCATAAATCTTAAATTTGCCAAGTTTGGAGACCTTTAGAGATTTTTCAAAATGTCTGGGGAATCCTGGGAGTTAAAGGCAAGACCTCTTTGTTGTCCATGATGACCAACACTGTTCTATTATGACTGACCTTCTCTTGCGGTTTGATCTTTAGGTTGATATTCTTCAGAGCTAGACTTAATTCTGGCCTGTATCGCAAGCTATAGCCTCTGAATTCAATTGCTCCTTCAGTGGGCCAACTAACACCTTGGAGATGATTCTCCAAACTCCACGGAGCCTGAAAGAGATGCAACAACATTGCGAGCTCATATTAGTAAATCCTAAGAGAAGCTCAAAGAGGCAAAACTACCAAACAACCCCCCACCAAGATTTGACTGCAGCAATAAGGACTTAAGACTACTTGGATTGGCTTTTTTCAGGAGGGTCAAAGTCAGACTTGCTTCCAACTCCTAGATTGGGATACATACTACATTGCACTGAACCATAGTACCACCTTTTCATTTTGGTGTGATATGATACATAAACAGAATTATTCTGATTTGCCAACTAGGGGATGTCCAGTGATATGCATGACCTTGAGGGATGAATGGAAAAGATAGCAATAACACTTAGACTTATATATCACTTCCCAGTGCTTTACAGTCTTCTCTAAATGATTTACAGAATCAGCCTATTGCCCCCAACAATCTGGGTCCTCATTTTACCCATTTCAGAAGGATGGAAGGCTGAGTCCAACCTTGAGCCAGTCAGGATTGAACTCCTTGCAGTTGGCAGAATTAGCCTGCAATACTGCATTCTCACACTGTGCAGCATGGAAAGAAGGAAAGGGAAGGGAAGAGAAGGCATGAGGGGAGGAAGGGAAGGGAAGGGAAAGGAAGGGGAGGAAGGAAGGAAGGAAGGGAGGGAGGGAGGGAGGGAGGGAAAAGGAAGAGCAATAGCAATAGCACTTCGACTTATACACTGCTTCACAGAGCTTTACAGCCCCCTCTAAGCAGTTTACAGAATCAGCCTCTTGCCCCCAACAATCTGGGTCCTCATTTTACCATTCTTGGAAGGATGGAAGGCTGAGTCAACCTCGAGCTCATCAGAATCGAACTGCAGACTGTGGGCAGAGGTAGCCTGCAATGCTGCATTCTAACCCCTGTGCTGCCAGGGCTCATATAAGTTGCTCCATAGAGAATGATCAGATAAAAGGGATAGGAGACCATAACTGCTTAACGGGCAAAGAAAGAAACTTAAGTAAGATCCATCTAATGTTTCAGACTGTTAAAAGTGACAGTGTGAGATTGGCATTTTTAGACTTGCAAGATTCTGTTAATGCAGCCTTACAATAAAGTAGAATGAGATCATTTAGTGTCATTCATGCATCATGCCGCACCAAAAGGTGATATGTCATTCAAAAAGGAACCGTGATGATGCAGTGGTTAGAATGCAATATTTCACGCAAACTCTGCCCATTGCCAGCAGTTCAATCCTGACCAGCTCATGGTTGACTCAGCCTTCCATCCTTCTGAGGTTGGTAAAAGGAAGACCCATATTATTGGGGGTAATATGCTGACTCTGTAAACCACTTAGAGAGGGCTGTAAAGCACTATGAAGTGGTATATAATTCTAAGTGCTGTTGTTATTTATTACAAGTTTAGGGCGGACAGAAAGACAGGTAAATAGACAGACAGACAGGAGATTTGGGGTTAACTAAGGAAGTGAGCTGGGCTATTTTGTGATTGAAGAGAAGAAAGACTTACCTCTTTGGGGGTCTGTGAATAATCTCTCACTCTTTCCACAGACATGATGTGGTTATCAATTTCCGCTGAGGCACGCACCAACCAATTCAAAACGCCAGTGATCTGGCAAAGAAGAAGGGGAATCTATGACCCCAGGCCACTGAAAGCTCCTACCATGCCTCAGAAGTTAAATGCATTGCCTAAAGTTCTATTACACTGCATAACCTCTGTCCATTGACCTCAAACTTTATTTTAAAGTTGGATCATCCCTTATTTCACAACTCCCTTCCAACAGGGACTTGTACAACTTTAAATCACCAATGAAACAGACCCAATGCACCTGACAAAACAGGAAGTCAACAATAAAGGACCAGCTGTGTCCACAAATGTCTTCTTCAGTTGGATCACCCTGTCTATGTTGCTGAAAAAGGGATGTATTGGTGGTTATGCATTATCCTTGCACAGCTATTTTAGAAACTTGGGATTTTGGTGCCCATCAGGCCCTGCCCTGCCAGAATTCTCAGTGGAAAGGATTATGGGAGATGGAATCCAAAACTTCTGGAAAGGACTCAGATGCTTTCCTTCACGCTACCTGATCTTTTAACTGGAGCTACAGAATGTGGAATTTCTGCAGGCCAAATAAAGATATTTTGCCAGGCTAAAGATAAGCCTCCGATCCTTGAAAGCCAAATAGGGGGTCTCCAGCCTTGACTTGTGGACTTCAACTCCCAGAATTCCTCATCTAGATATGCTGGCTGTGGAATTCTTGGAGTTGAAGTCTTCAATTCTTCAATTCTGGGAGTTGAACTCCACAACTCTTAAAGATGCCAAGGTTGGAGATCCCTGCAGTAGAAGACACACAGCTCCAATAATTGAGAATCAGGGTCACGGTGAAAAAGGGGAGGAATTTACAGCTGGTCCTCATCTTACGACCCCAATGGGGATAGGAATTTCCATTGCTAAGCAAAGCACTTGCGAAATGAATCGAGCCCAATTTTATGATCCTTTTTCCATAGTTAAACAAATCACTGCGGTGAAATATGTGGTCATTAAAGAAATCTGATTCCCCCAATTGACAATGCTTGTTGGAAGCCACCTGGAAAGCTTGCAAATGGCAATCACATGACCCATCACATTTTGAGCTTACCTGAAGAGCCCAGGAGATGGAAAAACCCACCATGCCAGGACTGAGATGGGGTTTGTATGCCACAGCGAGTAAAGCTGCAAAGAGAACAATGGAGTTCCCCAGAATCTCAATGTTGGTAGCAAGCCATCTGGAATAGGAAAAGGGGGAGGGGAGGAGAGGGGAGGAGGAAGGGAAAATGGAGAATAGATGGGGAAAGAGAGGGAAGGAAGGGAAGGAAGAGAAGGAAGGGAAAGGAGGGAAGGAGGAAAATGGAGAATGTATGGAGAAGGGAAGGGAAGGAAGAGAAGGAAGGAGGGGAAGGAGGAAGATGGAGAAGGGATGGAGAAGGGAAGGGAAGGAAGGGGAGGAAGGAATGAAGGAAGAAAGGAAAGATGGAGAATGGATGGGGAAAGGAAGAGAAGGAAGAAGATGGAGAATGGATAGAGAAGGGAAGGAAGGGAAGGCAGAAGGGAAAATGAAGAAATGATGGGGAAGAGAAGTGAAAGGAAGGGAAGGGATGATGGAAAGAAAAGAAGAAGAGAAGGAAAACATTGTTCCAAGTCCAATAAGGCCAAGAGAGCTGCCAGTGTCACCTTCAAATGAGCTGCCTCTGAACATGGTGCTTCCTCCCCTCCAGCCACAGAAAAATCTTTATACCTGTCAGCGACCACTGAAGGGAAGGACACCTTGTGGTTTTCATCTACATTGACATCATTTTGGACAATAAAACGCTGCTGGGTTCTGAATGCACGAATGAGGCTGCTCCCTTCAAAGGTTTCCGAGATGTTGGAGTAGATGGGCGAGCGGCTTCCGGCTTCCAAGCGTTTCAGCTGGCAGGAGGTGGTGACAAAAAAGACCTGCCCAGAGAAGGGGAGAAAGAAGAGCCCACGTTTACTGGACTTCTTGAGTTTGGCTTGGTGGGAGCTCAGGTTTACCTGGGAGGCACAAGGGAGGGAGGTGGGAGAGCTCGATGCTGTGTGACGCAAGGGCTTCTCCTACATTTGGGAGAAGATTGGGTACTTCAGCACACTATTTGTAGGGAAAATGCCCTCCAAGGAGAAGGAAGAGGAAAGTGAGGAGGACTTTCTCTTCCTTGCATAAATTTTGCTTTTTGGTTGAGAATGTTTGTATGGTAGGTTCCAAAACCTCCATCATGGAAACCTACATATTCTCTCTCTCTCTTTCTCTCCTTCCCTCCCTCCCTCCCTCCGTGTGTGTATGTACACACACACACACACACACACATAATTTGTCCCAAAGAAATGTCTGGTGTTTGTATATCTAGATCTCTCTCTCTCTCTCTCTCTCTCCTTCCTTCCATCCATCCATCCATCCATCCAGATCTATCTATCTATCTATCTATCTATCTATCTATCTATCTATCTATCTATCTATCTATCTATCTATCTATCTAATAAAATGCTATTAATCTCCTTCCTTCCTTCCTTCCTTCCTTCCTTCCTTCCTTCCTTCCTTCCTTCCATCCATCCAGTTCTATTTGTCTGTCTGTTTGTCTGTCTCCATCCATCCGTCCATCCATCTAGATTATCTATCTATCCATTCATCCATCTGGATCTAAAATCTATCTGTACACACACCCGCACACAGAAATCTCTCTGAAAAAATGGGTGCTTTAGAAACAGGAAATATAAATATGCACACATACACACAAACACATAGGAAATTCTTGACTTACGACTTTAATGGAGCCTATCCATCATATTCATAAGTCATGACAGTCATAAATCAGGTGAGACACATGGTTCACTGTGGGTGTAATTTTGCTGAAAACAGGAAGTAAATACCCATTTTTGGCAAACCATTGTAAATTGTGATCATTGGACCACGGCAGAGGTGGTGTTCAGTAGGTTCTGACCAGTTCTGGAGAACCAGTAGTGGAAATTTTGAATAGTTTGGAGAACCGGCCAATCCCACCTCTGATTGGCCCCACCAACCCCATCTATTCTCTGCCTCCTGAGTCCCAGCTGGGTCTCCTTTGGTTGCCTGGCACAGGAGAACAGAGCTAGAAAGCAGGTTAGTGGGGTGGGGAGGGTATAGGGATTTTTATCCTTCCTCTGCCACACCCACCAAGCCACGCCCACCAAGCCATGCCCATAGAACCAGTAGTAAAAAAAAAATGAACCCCACTAGTGGACCATTGGATACTGCAAACAGCCTGTAAGCACATGAATGGCTAAAAAGCACCTCCTTTTTCTCATGATTATAATAATTTATTCTGAAGATGCTACACACCTGAAAAGCAACGTACAAAGCTGACAGAGGCAAAATAGCCACTAAAACCACCGGTGTGGCCACCATGATCACAATGTAGATCTCCAGAAGGTTAAACAGGAAGCCCAGCAAAGACTTCAGCTTATCTGGGATGATGGAATCAATTGCGTCCATCTCCTTGAAGAAACGGTTGAGTAGGTTACCGCTGGGAGTCTGCTCGAAGAAGGTCATTGGAGACTGGAGAACATCCAACAGGAGGTGCTGGAAGAGCTTACGGGAAGCCACGACCCCAGCCAAAAACACCGCAGCAACCGATCCAAATTTCCCAATGGCTGCAACAGGAGATGAAAGAGTCCAGCTGTTTCAGGCAGTAGATGTCTTTTTCTTATCAGGATTATCATCTCGTAAAAGTGAAATGGGCAGCTATATACATTGATTGATTCATTGATTGCATCAGGATGGCTGTGTTTGTGTGTGTATGTTCTAGAATAATTCTGGAATGCCTCAAGCAATTACAGCCAAACTTGCTACACAAACACTCCGGGGGTAAGACACCCCTAACACCCCTTGGGGTGTGTGTTCTGTTAAAATACAGCCTGTTGTGCCTTCAAATGGCTTCTACCGTACTGCCTTAAAATGGTGTCTACTGTACAGTGCTGTGGATTTGCCATGGTAATGGCTTCACAGGGGGCTCTCTCTGCTAAGGGGGAAGATCCAACATTATAAATTATGTTTGCTCTGGGTCACCAAAATCAGGGCTTTTCCTGTCTAATACAGGATTAGGATAAATAAATACTCAGGCAATGCCGGGTTATCGGCTAGTAAATAAATAAATATTTCTTTGTTTACTTGTACATGGGAATGTGCCAAACCTTGTGTGACTCCTAGGAGAAAAAAAATGCCCATGCGGAGCTGGGTATGAGGTTGTGTCCCATTGGAAATGGGGTCATTGGCCCACAGGCTGAGCCAGTAGCCGCGGCAGAATGAGAAAACTTGCTGGCAGGCAAACAGCAGTACAATATAAACCCAGAAGAACGACCCTGCTGTTCTCAGGTAAGTCAGGTAAGCTGAAATCTTTACCTAAATCATAGGAATAAAATAAGAATAAGAATTGACATTGACAAAAACACTGAGTCAATTGCAGAAGGCAGCTTTACGGGGAACAGCTTCCATCCTGCAATGATATCTGTAACAACATCAAACCTCCACAACTAGAACTGGGCAGATCTAGTTTGATGAAAAGAAGGATTAGGGGTGACATGATAGCAGTGTTCCAATATCTCAGGGGGCTGCCCCAAAGAAGAGGGAGTCAAGCTATTTTGCAAAGCACCTGAGGGCAGGACAAGAAGCAATGAGTGGAAATTAATCAAGGCGAGAAGCAACCTGGAACTTGGGAGAAATTTTCCTGACAGTGAGAACAAATAATCAATGGAACTGCTTGCCTGCAGAAATTGTAAATGCTCCAACATTGGAAGTTTTAAAGAAGAGATTGGACAATCATTTGTCTGAAGTGGTGTAGGGTTTCCTGCCTAGGCAGGGGGTTGGACTAGAAGATCTCCAAGGTCCCTTCCAACTCTGCTATTCCATTCCATCCTAATCTAATCAAATCAAATCTAATCTAATTTCCAAAGGATAAAAGCCGGAACAGCCTGAAAGCAAAAAGGGCCTCCACTGAATACAATTGTGAAGTTCATCCTCACAGCAAGTTCCATAACTTCTAACAAAAAGAGGAGCAACCCTGCCAGTGAACTGAATACGATCTTTAAATTACCTGTCCAGGCTTCTGCTTCTTGTCTTCTGCCATCAGTCTTCCTCCTTCTTCCTGTGTTGGCTTGTAGTTGTCTGTCTTGGCCAAGGGCTCCCTGTTCAAAGAAAAGAAAGATGCATCAGTTGCATACATTTAGGAAAAGAACTCACCGTCTTCCAGTTTCTAGCCTGATGCCTTGACCACTACACCAAATTAGCTCTTTATTGGTCACCTCACAATACCTCACCATGAACTTGAAAGCAAAGAGCAAACTGTATTTCAGAAATCAAAAAACCTATTTTGTAGTATCTGTAACCTTGTTCAACTGCTTCTCTGGGCTTCATTAGAACAACCCTAATTGTTGGAGAGAATTTGGTCTGGTAAAGTGGAAGACTGTGAGTTCAAATCTTGCCTTAGGCATGAAAGCTAACTGGGTGACTGTGAGCCAATCATTAGGAGATTGTGAGTTCTAGTCTCAGCCATGAAATGAAGCTGGGTGACTTTGGATCAATCACTAGGAGACTGTGAGTTCTAGTTCCTGTTTAATTTTAAAAAAAAAGGCAACTGGGTGACTTTGGGCCAATCACGAGGTAACTGAGTTCTAGTCCTGCCTTAGGCATGAAAGCCAGCTGGGAGACTTTGAGCCAGTCCTTCTCTCTCTCTTCAGATGACCTCACAGGGTTGTTGTTGTGGGGAAACAGGAAGAGGAAAGTGTGTTGGATATGTTCTCTGCCTTGATTTATTTGAAAAAGATAATAAAATTGGGATACAAATAAAGAAACAAACCACTTACTTTCCAGGGATTTCAAGGTGGGCCACAGGAGTTATGGAGATCCTCTTCATTTTTTCTTTACCTGTGAAGTCAAGAGAAATCAAAGTCTCAAAAGAGACACGATAGAGAAAGAGACAATAGAAGAATAACCCACAGATGCTGAGAAAATGCACTGACTTGAGGAGCTGCAAATAGTAAATCATGCAGGATTTCTATGCAGCTTGTTAAGTCATCTGGCTCAAACCTGTCACACAAGACCATCCAATCCAAGAAATATGGAATTGCGATCATACACAGGCAGTCCTTGACTTAACAACAGGAGGGTCTTCAAACTTGGCAAGTTTAAGACTTGTGTACATCAACTCCCAGAATTCCTCCTTCAGTCCTATTAGCTCAGGAATTCTGGGAGTTGAAGTGCACAAGTCTTAAACTTGCCAAGTTTGAAGATCCTTGATATAGATAAATGAGAAAGATAAGAGATGGATGGATGGATAGATGGACAAACAGACAGATGGATGGATGATATAGATAGATGAGAGATCGATAGATATAGATGAGAGATAGATACAGTAGATAGATAGTAGATGATATATAGATGATAAATGATATAGATCAAGGGTCTTCAAACTTGGCAAGTTTAAGACTTGTGGACTTCAACTCCCAGAATTCATCCTCTAGTCCTGTTAGCTCAGGAATTCTGGGAGTTGAAGTCCACAAGTCTTAAACTTGCCAAGTTTGGAGACCCTTGACTTACAACAACAGCTGAGGCCAGAATTTTCACAGCTAAGCTAGGAGGTTCTTCGGTGAGCAGCACCCAATTTTACAGCCTTCTTTGCCACGGTTGTTAAGTTGACTCACTGCAGTTGTTAACTGAATCACATTCAATTACCATGGTAATTAAACAAATCTGGCTTCTCCCATTAACTTTGGTTTTTGGAAGCCAGCTGGGAAGTTTCAAATGGCAATCACATGACCTTGGGATGCCTCAACCATCATAAATACGTGCTGGTTACCAAGTGCCCAGATTTTGATCACCTGACTGTGGGATGTTATGATCGCTGCAAATGTGAAGACCAGTTGCAATTTTTTTTTCAGCGCCTTTGTAACTTTGGATGGTTGCTAAACAAATTACAGGATTACTATAAGACTGTTGCTGTTTGTTGCAAAGTTGTGACTGCATAGACAAAGTTCCTCCAGGCCTTCCCGTCCTCTGCCATCCTCCAGAGTCCATTGAAGCTCACACCGACTGCTTCAGTAACTCCATCCAGCCACCTCCTTCTCTTCTTCTTCTTCTTCTTCTTCTTCTTCTTCTTCTTCTTCTTCTTCTTCTTCTTCTTCTTCTTCTTCTCTCCATTGTTCCCAGCATTAAGTTCTTCTCCAGTGAGTCCTTCCTTCTCATGAGGTGGCCAAAGTCTTTGAGTTTCATCTTCAGGATCTGGCCTTCTAAAGAGCAGTCAGGGTTGATCTCCTCTAGGACTGACCAGTTGGATGGCCTTGCAGTCCAAGGGACTTGCAGGAGTCTTCTTGAGCACCAGAGTTCAAAGGCCTCCATTCTTTGGTGCTCAGCCTTCCTTACAGTCCAACTTTCACAGTCATACATTGCAACTGGGAAAACCTGTAAGACTAAGGTGGGATTATAGGACTATAAAGGTAGTCCTATAAAATAACCCATAATCCATAAGGTACTAATTTCACAAGATTATCAACATGATGCAGTCATGGCCATCCACAGAAGGGAAGGGAAAAATTAATATCAAAAAGTGACTCAAATTACACATTATTTGTGCACTGATGTGCACTTCCCTTCTTCATGACCACTTTTAATCGTGTAACTCAAAGGTGGTATTCAACAGGTTCTGACCAGTTCTGGAGAACCATTAGCAGAAATTTTGAGTAGTTAGGAGAATCGACATATACCACCTCTGACTGGAGATTTTACAGTATCCTTCCCCTGCCATGCCCACCAAGCTATGCTCACAGAACTGGCAGTAAAAATTTTTGAATCCCACTACTGGTGTAACTGTATAATTCTACACACCCTACTCATTAAAACCATAGCACCAAGGATGGCTTGCCTTCAGAAGTTGTGGGTGCTCCATCACTGGAGGTTTTTAAGAAGAGACTGGACAGCCACTTGTCCGAAATGATATCGAGTCTCCTGCTTGAGCAGTGGGTTGTACGAGAAGACTTCCAAGGTCCCTTCCAACTCTGTTATTTTGCTTTGTTCTATCCTATCTGGTATTACCTTCTACCAATCTCAGCTTCCAGATGACTTTTGCTATGGATCAACAGCCCTTTGAAGAATACAGGAATAAATTATGTGAAGGGTTTACTCAGAATCCCCAAAGAATGCATGAAGTGGCTCCAATTCTAATGAGTCTATTCATGGATATATATACTATACTCAAGTATGGATGACCTTTGGGATGACCAGCAGTAATTTGCAAATCCTGCTCTTCTTTTTCTTCAGGGTTCTGGGACCTCAAGAAGTCTGCGAATGCCCCTTGCTTTCGTATCAGTTCTTGCCAAGAGCCCATCTCAGAGATTTCTCCATTCACCATCACAATGATGTTGTCCACCATGGGTAGAATGTGGATGGTGTTGGTCACCAGGATGCGAGTCTGGAAAGCAAGAGGACAATCCCTGAGGTGTTGACCAATAGCTTTGAAGTGTCCGTTAGGAGAAGAGGGCGGATAACACCATATATTACAGAACTTTTATTCGTAGATTCCCTTCATTGTCCATGATGCTTAATGCTCCCTTATGACCATCAGTTGAGGGCTACCTATAATCTCCACTTGACCTAACCCTAACCCTATACTGTGATCAAAATTCAGGGGCTTGGCAACTGTCTCCTATTTACGATGGTTGCAGTAGGGTCACCTGATCCCCTTTTGTGACCTTCTGACAAGTAAAGTCAATGGGGGAAGTCACACTTAACATCCGTGTGACCAGTTGAACAACTGCAGTGATTCACATAACGATTGTGGCAAGAAAGATCATAAAATGGGGAGGGGAAACTCACATCTGTCTTGCTTAGCAACAGAAAAGTTGGGCTCCATTGTGGCCGTAAGTCAAGGACTATCTGTACAGCATTAGATCCTGTTCTGATAATATAGGACAGTTTGGAATGCCAAGTACCTTTTCCTTCAACAAGCCGTTGGGTCCAAGAATGTGATTGAAAATATGCCATCCAACTGGAGCGTCCACAGCAGAGAGGGGATCATCCAAGAGGTAAACTGAGGCCTTCATATAAACTGCACGAGCCAGGCTGAGCCTCTGCTTCTGTCCTCCAGAAAGATTGATACCCTATGACAGCATGAAAATAGTCCTCAGTCACCTGCCAGAATCCCTCTCACTATAGATCAAAGGGGTCTTCAAACCTGGCAAGTTAAGACTTATGGACTTCAACTCCCAGAATTCCTGAGTTGACATGACTGGAAGAGGAGGAATTCTGGGTGTTGAAGTCCACAAGTCTTAAAGTTGTCAAGTTTGAAGGCCCCTGCTATAGATCATGGTAGCTAAAGTTTCTGGGGATAGAATTAGCAACCTTTGGAGGGTCCCAGGTCCTCTTCCCCAATCTACATTGATTGGGAAAAGATCTCAAAGGTTTATTTAAAATAAACAGCAGTTTTGATTGTCCTGTGAAGAACCTGGAATTCTTTTAAGTGCAAAACAGAAGCTCTATCAGTGACAACTCCACCGTTCAGGGAGTTCCTTTATTTCACTGGGGGGAAGGAGGAGGAGGTGGGAGGAGGAGGACAACCAACAACCAACACTACCACCATCTACCCAACCAAATGTATATTCCTTATTCCTTTTAGCTCGATAAATAATATAGCAATGATCCAAGAACCTTCTCTCCAATTTCTGTCCGGCTTCCTGCTGGAAAACCGTCTATGTCAGGCTGCAGGGCGCAGGCTTTGACCACCTGGTTGTACCATGTCCTCTCCATTTTTCTCCCAAATACGACATTGTCTTCCACAGAAGCATTTTGTATCCAGGACGTCTGGGGAACAAACGCTGTGGTGCCCTGTGAAAAGAAATGCAGTGAAGCTCACCAAATTGTCACCAGAACCAGAAAGAGGATTTTGGTAAGGAGAGAGAGAGAAAGAGAGATGGAGGTAAACTTCCATCAGCTGAAGCCAAAGTTTCTCCATTTCCCAAAAAGAGGTCCTACCAAGCCATTCTTGAGTTCCAACAGAGATAACAACTTCTTAAGGACACCCCCAAAAAGCCCAGTTTTGAAAGTGGTGGACCCCCCAATGGAAAGCCCACCACTGAAGTGGCTCAAACTACTAAAACCATGACATGAAACACTAGAACAGCAGTCGGCAACCTGCGGCTCTGGAGCCGCATGTGGCCCTTTCATCCCTCTGCTATGTCTCCCTGTCCCCGTTTGGCACCACAATTTTGAGAGGAACTTCTAGCTAGTGGGGGCAGGGGAAGCACAGCATTCCAGGAGGAGACTCTATGGCAAGGGGAAGGTTTTCTGGTTGGCTCCACAATTGATAGGGCTTTTTTGGTCATCCAGGCCAAAAACGGGGGCCCCCATGTCCTGTTTTGGCCAACAGTGCTGCAGGAGGCGGTCCAGGCCTTGAGCTTTACACCCCTGGTATAGGGGTTGGACTAGAAGAGCTCCAAGGTCCCTTCCAACTCCGTTATTCTGTTGGTGTTTTTTCCTCAAAAATTACCCTTGTGCTGCAATACTTTGGTTAGGACAGGTAGAGAAAAAAGGATGCTGCACTCGGAGGGGACTCTATGGTGGGAGAATCAGAATTGAATGGGCGGCTTCCAATTAGGACCTTTGTGGCTCTGTGACAGAGGTGGGTATTCAGCAGTTCTGACCAGTTCTGGAGAACCAGAAACAGAAATTTTGAGTAGTTCAGAGAACCGGCTAATCCGGTTAGTTTGAGTTTGAGTTTGCGTTTGAGTTTGAGTTGAGTTTGAGTGAGGGTTAGAGTTAGGATTAGAGTTAGGGTTAGAGTTAGGGTGTGAGTGTGAGCTTGAGCTAGAGCTTGAGTTAGAGCTCGAGCTAGAGTTAGAGTTAGGGTGTGAGTGTGAGTGTGACTGTGAGCGTGAGCTAGAGCTAGAGTTTGAGTTAGAGTTAGGGTGTGAGTATGAGTTTGAGTTTGAGTGTGAGTGTGAGCATGAGCTTGAGCTTGAACTAGAGGTAGAGCTAGAGCTTGAGTTAGAGTTTGAGTTTGAGTTAGGGTTAGAGTTATGGTGTGAGTGTGAGTGTGAGCGTGAGCTAGAGCTTAAGTTAGAGTTAGAGTTTGAGTTAGGGTGTGAGTGTAAGTGTAAGTGTGAGTGTGAGCTTGAGCTAGAGCTTGAGTTAGAGCTAGAGTTTGAGTTTGAGTTAGGGTGTGAGTTAGAGTTAGGGTGTGAGTGTGAGTGTGAGCGTGAGCATGAGCTTGAGCTTGAGCTAAAGCTTGAGTTAGAGTTAGAGTTTGAGTTTGGGTTAGGGTTAGGGCTAGGGTAAGAGTTAGGGTGTGAGTGTGAGTGTGAGCTTCAGCTTGAGTTTGAGCTAGAGCTAGAGCTTGAGTTTGTGTTAGGGTGTGAATGTGAGTGTGAGTGTGAGCTTGAGCTAGAGTGTGAGTATGAGTGTGAGTATGAGTGTGAGTTAGAGGAAGAGTTAAAGAGTTATTGTTAGTTAGGGTTAGGATTAGGGTTTGGGTTAGGTTATGGTTAGGGTGTGAGTGTGAGAGTGAGTATGAGTGTGAGTATGAGTTTGATTATGAGTGTGAGCATGAGTATGAGTGTGAGTATGAGTGTGAGTTTGAGTTAGAGGAAGAGTTAAAGAGTTATTGTTAGAGTTAGGGTTAGGGTTAGGGTTTGAGTGCGAGTATGGGTGTGAGTGTGAGTTTGAGTGTAAGTATGAGCATGAGTGTGAGTGTGAACTCACACTCATACTCATACTCACACTCACACTCACAGTCACACTCACACCCTAACCCTCACCCTAACTCTAACAATAGCTCTTTAACTCTTCCTCAAACTCTTCCTCAAACTCACACTCAAACTCAAACTCACTTACACTCACAAACTCACACTCACACTCATACTCACACTCATACTTACACTCATACTCACACTCATACTCACCTAGTCAGATAGTGCTTGGGTTGGGGAAGGCTGACCACACCTTGAATAAATTATGTTTTAAAGTGCTTTTACCTTTATTACGACAGAACCTTCAATCCTCTGCAGTTCGCCAAGTAATGCTGAGAGCAGGGAGGATTTCCCAGCCCCCACTTGCCCTACCACGGCACACAGACTGCCCTGGGGTACAGTAAGATTCATCCTATAAAGGTAAAACATGTACATCTTAGTTGTTTTCAAGCCATATTGTGGGTGGAAAGATCCTGTCATGCCCTTGATAGAATTTGACTCCGAGGGAGAGGAGGAACAGCCAACAGGGAGTGGAAGTGTGGCTCCAGAGGTTGTGGAGGAGGCTGGGGAAGGGCAGGTGCCGGCTGGGCAGTCAGAGGAAGAACCGTGCCCATCCCCTCTGCGTCCTAGGACACGCAGGGAGGAACGGAAAAGGAAACAATTTGGCTTACGAGAGAGGAAGCGGCCATGATCCTCCTCATTGGTTGCAGCTGGGGATACTAGTATATAAGAGTCGATAACAACACAGCATTGCCAGAAGCAAAGCATGTGTTATTTTGGGCAGAAATTATCTTGGTTGGCATCCTTCCAACAGATTGTGCCGTGTTATCTCCTTGAAATTAGTAATTACTTATCCTGGTCCACTGTGGAAATTCCTTTATTATAGTTTGTTTCAGTTTTTTATTTCACCACTATCTGCTCATTAAATTTGGACTGTATTGCTTTCTTTTGAAGACTATTTTTGAATAAGTTTTATCTCCAACTGAGAATTATTGAACAGTGGGGCCAAGTTGGAGACATTAAAGGATATTTATTTACATTTTGGATTTTGTTATGTTTGTTTTACACTCCAGGTCACCACAGATCCTGGCACCAGACAAAATTCAAGATGGAGAACTGGAGGTATAGAAAGTGAATGGAGATTTATTTACAGTATATTTCCCCTGCCATGTCCACCAAGCCACACCAACCACGTCCACAGAACTGGTAGTAAAAAACAATTCAATCCCAATACTTGCTCAGATGGCACCTTCCCTAGTTTTTTCGGCTGTAAAGGAGGAGGAGAGAATTGTACTTCCATTGAACACCCAAATTTTACCTGTTCAGGCAAGGGCTGCTTTCTCTGCACCAGCTGAAAGTTCCATTCGTGACAATGATGCAATTTGGATCTAACAGGAAAAATGTGTGAATCAGCACATATTTGGGGGTGATCGTTTTTTACTTTCTACATTAGTCAGAAAAGAACAGGTTTGTTCTGGCACAACCAGTTACGAGGCTGCTGCCGTATCACCATAGACGTTTTCGTACATAATTATGTACAAAAGGTTAATTCTCTTTTGTCATGTTCTCATCATATGCTCAACAGTAATAATGTCAGCTCTTGACTTAAGAGCACTCCTTCCACGAGCATGCAAAGTTAGGATGATGCTGAGAAAAGTGACTCAAGCAAATCCTCACACTTAGGACTCCTCCCAGTCACATGGCCAAAATCTGGCAACCAGCATGTGTTTATGATAGTCGCAGTCTCCCAGGATCACATGAAGGTCACAACAGAGAATTGCGTTCATTTAATGGCCACACAATTCACTTAACAATCACAGCGGTTCACTTAATGACTCTGGCAGAAAAGGTTGCAAAATCAGGCGTGAGTCAAGTTAAATAATGGCATCACTTAGTGATGGAAGATCTGGTTCCAACTCTGCTTGTAAGTCAAGGTCTATATGTATCTGATTTCCCATTCCTTATTGTTCTGACCCAGCTCCCCAAACACGACAAACCCTCGGAGGTGAACTCAAAAGATTCCTTTATTAAGAAATGCCAGCAGCCCCAGCAAAATATTTATCTCACAGGCTAAAAAGATAAACAGTTGTCTGCAACACCTATTCATCTTCACCCCTGCCTTTTATCTCCAGAGCTAGGGTGGGACCTCGTTAGCAGCAGTGGCTCTTCTTTCCCAAGGACCGGCCCATAGATTTCCACTGCTCTCCTCTCCTGACTTCTGTGCATCTGCACATCAGGCACTGGACCCAGCTGTTCCTTCTCTTCCTCATCAGCCACCTCCAAACCTGCGAGCTGTTGACTCGCCATCTGAGGACTGATGGGTGGCCCAGGCTCCGCCTGTCTCTGTCTCTCTCTCTCTCTCTCTGTCCGCTCCATTCCCTCTTCCCCCTCAGAGCTCTCAGGTTGTCCTGATGCTGATCCTGACTCCCACGCCTCCTCCTCCTCCTCCTCCTGATTCAGCTGCTGGAGGGGCCGGTGGCCAACAGGCTATAATACTTATTCAGCCTTCTTGCAAGCTCTCACATCTGTTCAGAAAGGTTATCCTGTTCTGATCCGGCCGGGTTCCCAGAGAGCAAACACCAATAAACTTAGGAACTCAAACTTTCATGGCTTTAACCTCCAAATAGACCTCTTTGTAGATAACAAATGGCTTGCAGCCAATTAGTCCAATTAGAAAAACCTTGGCAGAAGTCTTCAAATAAACCAGAGTCTTTAATCACAAAGCTGAGTCCTTCGAATGTTTTTGCCTTTTCCAAAGACAAAAATGGCTTGAAATCAGGCTCATATTCCCTGGAGGGAGGGTCCATTACGTTGCATCCTTACTCCTGAGTCATCTGTGCAGCTTCAGCTGTTCTCTTCTACGACTCATCCTGCACTCATGTGCACTGGCACAGGCTCCTCGGGAATCTCCTCATCACTGCTGCCAGCCCCCACAATCCTGAAGGCAGCAGTCCACTCCCTGATGGTCCCGGCCCCTCCTCCAAGTCCTCGTTCTCCTCCACTGTCCGCACCTGCTGCCGGCTAACCACAACATAGCCCCTGAAGGTTTGCAGTGGCTAATCTGATTCCACCCAATTTGCATGACGTATACACGGGCAGGCTTCAATTCTCAGAATAATCAATCATGTTTACACTGATTGGAAATTCTAGACCATCCATTGAAAGGATACACAAAGCCAATACTTACTGCGGTCTGAAGACTCAACGCCCACCTGAGCTTGATCTAATTCTTCAAGTGATAGAAAGGTAGCCAAGCGACGGATGGAAACTTTTGCCTAGAACAAAAGACACATTGACACCATGCAGTTAAGGAAAGGTTTGGAGTGATTCTCCATAGTGATCAATATGGACCCCCCAAGAGTCAATGAGACCATCAAAATGGTCAATAAAAAGCTGGAGGTCAAAAGGGAGCCAGTAAATGTCTAGGAGGTCAGTTGGTGGTCTACGCCAGGTACAATGGATAAAAGGTCAACTGGAGTCAATTCAGTTCTTAGGGTCTCTGTAGAGCTCCAACCCAGTCTGTAGACCTAAAGATGAGATCATTAGTGTTGAGATCGTATTATTCAAAGTTGGATGGTCAACTGCCAACAAGAGTGACCTTTAGTTGTCTCTATCAGCCACATGATGTTACTGGTCTTGTTTATTTATTATGTTACTGCTGTTTGTAGTACTGTCAGTTAAAGTAGTATTTATTAAACTATTTTCAAAATAAATGCTTGAGGAAGAGGTCTATGGACAATTTGAAAGTTCATGAAAGAATCAATAATCTGAAGAATTTGGAGACTTCTGATCTAGAAAAAGACCAAGGTTCCCTCAAGCTTTTAGATCAGTTTTGGACAGTGGTTCTAGATCCTCCTTCCTTTGCCCTGGGATCTCCAGGCCAATCATCAGGAAGAAGAACAAAGAGAAAGAGCAAGATAATTTCTTTGGAGGTGACAACATGCTTGAAGCAACTGCCTAACAGGAAAACCACTTGGAGATGCAGACCTGGAGTGCCTGGAATGATGACCCACCACAGAAACTGATGCCATGTAGCCAAAGCAACTCACCTGGACAACAGCATTAATGGAAAATGGAAGGAAGGAATGGGCAGTATTGAGAATGTTGACCAAGCTAAGAGAAACAAAAGCTTTCTTAGCATCCAAGACATTTGTCTTATCTGACAATGTGTAGACCGCAAAGATGATGAATGAAATCTGTAGAGAAGCAACCAGAGAAGAGGTGAAACCTTCTCAAAACCCTATCATATGCCACTTGGGGAAGGTCAATCTGCACATCTCACCAGAAAAGTAGATGACTGGAAAGAAGCAAGAGAAGCTGAGAAGAGGAACTGAGACATCTTGAGAGCTTGAAGTTCTTGAGTTCGGATGCCCAGCACTTTGCTTATCAACTTCTTCTCCCAGCCATGAAGTTTGAGGACCTTCATGTTACTGAGGATGGTGCTGGTAAGCCTCGCACGGCTGTCCTTGTACTTTATCTGAGTTTCCTGAAAGATGGAAGTTTGTAGCACCAACAGGAGAAATGGAACATGACAATAAGCACAGTAATATGTCTAATCATTCACATTACACATAGAAACAAACACATATGGAGCTCTGCTCAGTTCTGGCTCTTTCTGCATTTCACAAGTTCTGAAGATCAACTTATCCAAACATGGGTTTGACCTTGGTTGGTTAGAAAATCCATCTTAAAGGATTCATATTTGTCTTATTTTATTCGTTTATATTACTTCTTGCAGATCTTTTTGCTTTGTTTTACATTGTCCCAACAGGCATGACTGAAGTGGTTTACAACATTGTAATATACAGTATATAAGGAAAAACACAAAACACTAGCAGAGAGTCATAGCTGGACAGAAGTTGTCTACCTGAAACATTGAAATTCCCATTGGGGCACAAATTTGGTCAATTTTAGGCTCAAACTTTTTGGTAGAATCCAAAGCAAAATTCCATATCTACCAACAAATGATATGAAATTAAAGATTGATTGGTGTTTTTGGTATACACCCTGGGCTGGAATAATTGAGAACTTTACAAAATTGAAAGAAGGAAAGTAAAAGTGTTTTTTGTGGACTTTAATGATCATAAAATATAAGAGTGTGTAATGATGATATCTCCTCGGGAATTAAAAATGGAACTTAACAATATGAGAGAATTATTACAGGAAAGAGGAGAATCACTTTGCTCTGTGTTAGAAAAAATGGAAATGATGATTGAAGAACAAGAAGAAAGAGCTTCAGAGGAGGAGGAGTCGACTCAAGGAGAAGACATCTTAAATAGACAATTAACACAAAGAATGCTACAAAGAAATGGGGAAAGAAGGAAGGTTAAAAAGTTGAGACTTAAGAAGGCAATCAAAAGGGGGAATACCTGTGAAATTGGGAAAGACAGAAAGACCCAGCAGAAAAGGGGAAAGGAAGATATTAAGAAAGAGAGGGATATAAACTGGAATGAGAAAAGATATGGGGAAAGAGGGGGAGGAGAAGCAGTAAGAAACAGGCGCATGAAATAAAGAAATACAGAAATAGTAAAATGTTAAAAAAATGTTTTTTCAGAGATAATGGTTGATGAATTAAAAAGGGGATTCTGCAGTTTCTAGGTAATATTTCTTGATCAGGTATTCTTTGGTTTTCTTGTTCTTCAAATATTTGAGGCACTGACACAAAGAAGCAGGTTGACCTATTTTTCAAAGCACCATAGGGCAGGACAAGAAAAATGGATGGAAACTAATCAAGAAGAAATCCAACCTAGAATTAAAGGAGAAATTTCTGATAGTGGGAACAAATAATTAGTGGAATGGCTTGCCTTCAGAAGTTGTGGGTTCATCCAACACTGAAAGTTTTTAAACAGATTGGACAACTGTTCATCTGAAATGACTAGAAGACCTCCAAGTCTGTTATTCCGTTAAATTTTTTTCTTTCACCTATTCTAGCTTGCTTACATATGATCTTGGCATGCTGATATTATTTTTATTTATTTCCTGTGTTAAGGTTTTGTTGTAATCCTTCCTGTACTGCTTAAAGTCATTATAAGATGAGCAGTTATATAAATTATTTCAATGAAATGAATTAAAATCTGTTTTGTATTGGCTAATTAGGAACCAACTTGATGGCTTATTAAAATGATCATCTGTTCAGTTATTTGATGGCTGTCAAGGAAACTCTTCCTTTTATCTTTCAATTAAAGTCATGCACAGTTTAAATCTGGTTCAAAAGTAAAGAAGAAAGAAGAGTAAAAGCCTTGAAAATACCTTTCAATATTTATTTGTACAACATATAGGACAGGATGTAGGTCTTCTATTAGTTGTTTTCCCACTATAGAATATACATCATATTTGCATTTTAATGACAGTAACCATTTCTAAATTAGATATAATTAGTAGGCAGTATTTTGCTTTTTGGGATGGGACAGAAACAGCTACAAGAGTATATGAGGACATAATTTACTCTGAGGTTTGTTGCAGCTCTAAAATTTAGCTTATTGTCAAATAAAACAAAAGTAAATGTCATAGGTTTCTTTTTGAAAAAAGAAAGTTGATACTGTGACAATGTTAAATGTTGCAATTAATAGCAATGGACAAGTCCCATATGTGAAAATTCCCTTTGCATTAATGTAGCAATGGGAGGAAAAATCTTTCTACCTTCCAGATATGGTCTATGGATGATTTAACACAAATCATCATGTGTTGTTCTCTTCCTGCAATTTCTGTTATAGTAAATAGTAAACACTGAGGAGGCATTCCCCAATTAATAGATTACAAAAATAATTCCACGGATTTAGTTTTGTAACATCTAGATGCTGGGCCATCAGAAATACGATATTTTTTTGTATTGATCATGTTAAAATGCATTAAATTAAGACAATATTTTAATCTTGATTGATGTATCTTTTTTGTACACTGAAAGCATATGCACCAAGACAAATTCCTTGTGTGTCCAATCACACTTGGCCAATAAAGAATTCTATTCTATTCTATCTTAAATTCCTTTATGAACAGTCTACACGAAGCAGAATTTATACAGGAGATTGGGGAGAGGATATAGAAACCTCTTTTGTTTCTGTTCTGACCCAAGCCTCGTTCAAATCAAATAAACACAATATATATATATAAAAGCAAACCTTTTTAATGCCTCTCTGAATTCTGTTCATTCGTAGCAAAGTGGCATTGAAACTAATTGTCCCAAGTTGTGAAAGGCTGCCAAGAACACAAGGTTAACTGTAGGGAAATATCAGTCTCCGAAAACAAACCAGAATAGACAGGACTTCCACAAGAACTTGGAGTTGAAAGAACTTCTTTGTTTCCTGCAAAGAAGCCAACCCCTGAAGGCTGATTTTTATCCCTTATGGGAGGGGCCATCACCTTGCAGCCTTACTCCCAAGTTGCCAGTGTTGCTGCAGCTGCTCTTTCCTTCAAGCAGCCCTGCGTGCAGGTCCTCTACATCACTGCTGCCAGACTCCGCAACCTCTGAAAGCAGCACCCCACTCTCTAATAGTCCTGGCCCCATCCCTGCATCACATGCATGCCCCTCATCTAAGTCCTCACTCTCAGAGAAACCTCAGCTGTCTGCACCTGCTGCCAGTGAACCACAACAGGTTCACAAATTGACAAAATGTACCTTTAATTGTTAAGACTGGTGTTTGTTCCTTTTGCTTATGCTCAGTGAGTAAATCTTACAATTGTTACTTATAGGATTGTCAACTTATAGGATCAATCATCTTGATTATCATAACAACCTGATCACCATAGCAACTGATGGATAGAAAACTGTAAGACCACTTTTTGTTTGCAGATTCAAATTGCAGATATTTATATAATTACGCAAATAGCTCACAAATAGGTCATGTTTCATTAAATGTAAAGCAAATCTTCCCATAGGCTGACCTGGCTATGTGGAAACAAAATTGATGGAGCTGGAGATCGAGATAAATATGCTTTTTTTTTTACTGGAATCAAAACTTCCCTTAGTTCTTTGAAGCTCATTATTAAATTGTTATCAGGCAATATGTTGAATGATAAAATATGACTTGGCTGAAACCCAACTTTAATTTCTTCAAGTAAAAACAAAATCCTCAGGAAAATCTCCTTAGGCTACCATTATTTTTTCTTCATTTCTAACTGAACCTAAATTATCCAAGAATGAAGATTATGGTTAAGCAACTTCAATGGATAGAATGATCTATGGTGTGCTCTAACAGTATTGATATAACTATAGAATATCGAAAAGGACTTTCCTCTAGCATCACATAAAGTCTCATTAATTGGATCTATCTGACACTTTATTTAATTTACTTAGGGCACAATTTATTTGTCACATCTTGACCTTTTAATATCCTGTTCAGAAGGAGTCTTCATAATCTGCAACACACATCTTTCCTTCCTCTTCCTCTTTCCATTCTTTACTCTAGCTCTGCTTGATTCGCCATGGGCTTCACATTGAACAAATAATAATTCTGGAGCACTTCAGCACATCTGACTAGAAGGACAAAGAAGGGCCGTTGAATCACATAAAATAGATCATCTTCTTACCCTCCAAGTTTCTTGGGCTTTCATCACCCTTGATAGTTGGCCAAGCAAATGGGACCCTAATGGTGATTGAAGATCACAGGCTCCCCCTCTTGTGAATAAAAAGCCCTCAATGCTGGGCAAACCAGGAAGAAATGGCTAGAAATATTTGAGCCTGATAATTTGCTTTTAAAATGGCTCTTTTGTTATGCTTCAGATATTTGCTGCAAATTCAGTAACTGTGAACATTCTTCTAAATTACTATCTTACATGTTACTTTTACTAAATTCCAGTTCTCCATTTTTATCACTTTTATAATTAATTTTTAGAAACCATAATGTTAGCCTGGAATGCCTTTAATCAGTAATGAATTAGTTACTCAGTTTAATGGATTTGGGTGGATACTTTAGTGCAGGCACCTCAATATGTGAGTAAGCCAACCCTTCCCACTCTAATCTCCTATGGAAGCAGTTCTATGCATGCAAAACCTCTTCCCTACACAAAATCATTCTATAGCCATGAAGATCAGTTGTTGAAGAGTTGCATACAGAGTCACTTAGAGAAAGGATGGGCTGTCCACGTTGAGACCTCTGTCAGACAACATTATCTGAAAAAAATCTTCAGAATGCAGGTAGTTGTTGTGGTTCGCCAGCAGCCTATGCAGATGGCAGTGGAATCAGACAGTGGGGAAGAATGTGGATCAGTCAGGGAGTCTGGAGAGAACTCGGATGAGGGTCCTGCATCCAATTCAGAGATGGGACCAGGACCATCTGGGAGTGGGGTACTGATTCCGGAGCCTCTGGAGTCTGGAAGCAGTGAGGCCAAGAAACAAGGGGAGCCTGTTCCAGTGCACGTGTGCACAGAGCTGCTCCAAGGCAAGAGCAGCTGAGAGAAGGGGTGACTTGAGAGTAAGGCTTGGAGGTGATTGCCCCTCCCATAAGGTTTAAAGGACAGGCAAAGATGATGAACCTTTGTAGGAAGCAAAGTCATTTGTTCTGTTTGGATTAATCCTTGAAGTTCTGTGTGGACTTTGTACTTCAGTTGGTTTTTTTATAATTCATTTGGCACTCTAGTTGTTGGCAACAATTCAAAGGAAAGAAAGGTGGGTACTTATCTCGAAGGGACTGTTTGGGACTCATTACTCGCTGGGAATGAAAATAATTCCCAGCATTGAAATAAAACAAGAGTTGTTTTAACTAAGTGTGTGCTTAAATACGGTCTTGGGAAGCCTTGTTCAGAACAGCAGTCTTTGACTTATGACTGGTCACTTAGAAACCATTCAAAGTCACAATGGACCTCCTCAGAGCAACTTATATCCCAGATTTGAAGTTCTGAGGACTGCTTTCTCCTCCTCCCACAGTCACATGATCACATTTTTTGTTGCTTGTTAACTGCCCACAGTTATAGCTGTTTGCAGTGTCCCACAGTCATATTACTATGATTTATAATGGGGTTTTTTTGCTAGAAACCAGTGTTAACTTCCAGTTTTCAGCAAAAGACACTCATTGCAGACAATAGATTTACTTAACAACCATAGTGAATCACTTAACAACAACCACAAAAAAAGTCATAAAATCAGACAGGGTCAAAACATTACATTACACTTAATGACCACCATGACTTATTATCATAATTCCAGCTCAATTATAGTTATAAATCAAGATCTACCTGTAGCCAAGTACAAATCACACCAATTATGTTAGTATTTATGAATGCTTAAACAAGAGTTAAACAATTTTTTTCAAGGCAATGGCCACACTTGCCATGTCACATTAAAGTTGCAATTCATCAGCAACTTTTGGAGGAAATTTGCCAACCACCCACAAAGCTTGGGTGCAATATGGGATCACATTTTGCCATGTGCAATAATTAATAGTCTCACTTAACATAGCAGAACTTATTTCACAGAAAACATGCATAAGATTCTTCCATTATGGAGGGTGGAACTGGCGTCACGATACGGCATGCAATCTTGGAGGTCTGAGATCGCTGCCGATATCTTTGCCCCTGGATGGTCCAAACAGATCGAAACTGTCCCGAAGAGATGGTGAATGTAAAGAACGCAGCCTGTCGATCCCAGGGACACCACAAAGTCCCTGGTAGGTCCAGGAGAAGCTCTTTTTGTCAGCGGCAAAGAGGCAGCCATTCAAACTGCTGAAGTTGGGACAGTTCCGAAACAAAAGAGAATGGAAAGAGAAAGTGTGCCGGTTTGGTGAAATTTTTTTCTTTACTTTAAGATTTGAAAGGACACCCTAAGGAAAAGAAAGAATCTGTAAAATTTTAGACAGAAATCATAGATACATTAGTACAATGGCAAAAAATTATCGATTCGCGCATTATTAATTGGGCTCACTCATGTGCCTGTCTACATTACAACTGGTGATAGTTGCTCCTTATTTCAGGTCTTTGAAAGGTGAGCACAATCCATAGGAGTATCTTTAGTTGTATTAACTGGATCTTCAGAGAACATGCCTTTCAACGAAGTATTGAATTCGATTTCAAGCATCGAGATATGCTGGACAGGATACATCGGCTTAACAATATGGGATTCTTGCTTAGCTATTCTTCCCACTTAGACCCTTACCCACAGATGTCTTTATTCTAATGCTCATCCTGCCAAGAGTCCATTCATGAATGGATTATTTGTCAACTACTCCACCTAGGAAACATTTATCGCTTATCAAAACAGCATTAGAGGATTGATTATTACTAAGGTCGTGAAACGAGCCTTCCATCTTAGCAGGCAGGGATCGCTCATTAGCATAGCACTTTCCTCTTGTACAATTAAGAGTTGTGAATCTTTGGAGCCATTTGATCGGATGATTGTCAGAAGCAGTACAGATTAGCCTTTTCGTCAACTATGCTGGAAACTTGTATTCCTTTTTCAAGGATCCCTAGAAATCGTTTACTGCTTACTTAAATCCAAACTTTTCTTCATTTTTGTCTTGAAATCCTATTCGAAGTATCTTAGTCATTTATTGATGCGAGTTCACCTATACAGGTGGTCGTGGTGTCTGTGCAGATTCAACAACAATGGTATTGCTAATTTACTGCCAATTAGATTTCACTCAACATTGTTTAGGCTGCGCTGCCTAGTGATTTTTGTTATCTACAATCTGTTCATGCATCAACTATTAAGCTTGAATTGGTTGATACTCAATATGTGTATTTTACATGGCAATCTCTTCCCTTTTCTTATTGTGGACTCTCTCTTTGAGATAAGAATTTGTTGTATCCTTGTTTTTATCTTTAAAGAGAAAAGTTGGAAAAACTCGCTTGTTGTATTCTTTGTATGTGAAACACATTCGAAGTACTATCCTCCATACATAAATGCCTTGACTGAAGGAAATAGAAGGCAGATGAATCCTTATGGACTGTTGCATCTTTGTTGCTGATGCTGTTTGCCTAATCATTCTTATTTTCATGCATAGACATGCCAAAATCGCTTGCCTAAAGCCCATTTAAAATTCATTTTATCTCAAAGCGCGATATTGCCATCGCTTGGTCCACGCTTAGTGCATACAACCTGGCAGTATCCCTATTCCAGCTGGGTGTCCACTCAACGAGAAATTCAAGGCTTAACATTATGGGCAAATGGATGTAACTCAATTTCAAGCCTTAAACCATACTATTATTTCATACGTCTATTGACACTCATTTCACACTTCCTTGCGGGTTTCTGGCTCAAAACTGGAACGGTACTTCAGATGTTATTTCTCATTGCCTATCCTCTTTTGCTGTATGGATCGCCTTCTCATTTAAAACTAACAATGGCCCCGTTATATCAGTAAGGAATTTCAAACTTTTGTCAGAAATGGCAATATTACGTTTAGTGCACGGAATTCCTTACAACTCTCAGGGTCAAGCTATGGATTCGGACGAGCTCATCATACTTTTAAGCGCATTGCTTCAGCAACAATTACAAACTGAGTCGCGCTCCTTACAGCTGTGAACAGATTCACATCTCATTGCATGTTAGCACGATATTGCTTGGATCACTTTAGATTTTTAGATTTTTTGGAGCTTCCACCTGTTAATGTACAGTTTTGGCACTACTGAACTTTTAGCTAAGGCCGTGTAAAAGTGTATGGCCCAGCTTCAGATCCAACCTGATAAGGCCCAGCACCTGCATGATCACCTGCGGGTCGTGTTTGCTCTCTGGAGAGACATCCTTCTACTTGACAAGCAGTGGTGCTGTTCACTGCACTGTCGTTGCTCTGCTATCTGCATGGCATCAGGGGCCTTTCACAACCCGATTCCGGATTTCAAATCTTTGTCCTCAAATATCATGAACGACACAAGAAAAGAAAACACACCCAAACAATAATCATTAGGAAATGCCAGGCAGCCAATGCACAAAAGCGTTCCGCTGAACATGAAAAGTCATGTATCTTCCAAGTCAATGGACTTGCAAGCAACGTTGCTCTACCCGCAACCCAGGCGAGCGTTGGCCAGGGGGTAAATCTGGACCCACTATATCAAGGCTCAATATACAACTGCAAGCAGCTGCCTGCATACCTCAAACTCCTGAAAATTACTGTTGCTTACTGTGTATTCTTCCTATTATATTGCTGAGAGCGTCTGGTTACCATTTACTTTGATTTTCTTGCTGATGGATTAATATCTGTTTCTGCTCAAAATGGACCACTTCTGTGTTCATCTTAATCCTAATTTGTAGGTTTGATCATGCCGGAATTACAATGTGCATAGCGAACCCCAATCGCCATCAATACATATTTAAATCTATACCATTATGAGACCCTTAAGACAGTGCATATTAGGCGTCAAATTTCTTACCCCTATAACAGTCGAGCATTTACTAACACTTTATTATCTCACAAACTGTGACAAATCTATATCACAACTACTGAGCTAATTAGTCTGTATACCCCCTATGCAATGAATTCTGGTCTCGTTCGGTGTCTATAGAATAGCGTGTCTAGTCAATTTAACAAGAGGACTGTAGTTCACTCAGGATGTCATGACCTGGAAAAACAACACTGTTCTTCATAATTGGCTTGATTATGATACCTAGCTAAGCCACATCTACTTAAAAAAACTAGGGAAATTATAGTTATGTTCTGACTACTATAATTCTTCTCTTGCATGGAATAATATACTCCTGATATGTATCCTGACCAGAGTTTTTCCCTTTTTAATTGGCCCTGGTGGATCAACTTAACACATGTGAGTCCATAATGGCTATCTTGGCTCTGGACGAGTGCAGGCATTTAGAGACATGTCAGAGTTCAATTTTGAAATTAAAAACTATCGCATACGTAACTGTTTACAATCCAAGTATTTCCCTCCTACAACGAAGAATTACCCATCGTGCAACTATAGGGTTGATTTTACTTGGTCTCAACCCTGTTTCATATTGATATGAATAGGTCCGCTACACCATCACAGGACTCCGACCCGCCGTTGGGAATCATGTTCATCTCTGGGGACCTTCCATGTAATGATGATCGATTATGACACACATTTTTCTGCCCCTCTTTCGTACATCTGCGGCGCAAGTCGGTGCCGGCGTTACAGGAATTCCTTACATCAAGGGCTAACTTTATCCTGGCATAAAGTCCCTAACCAAACAGACAACTTATTTACGTTGGTCTGCACACCCTGGCAGACGAATGAAAATCCATCGGTGTGCTTACCGCTGCTATTATTTGTGATTTGCGCAGCATGATGAAATTTAGAAGACCTGAAATCAAAAATGTCCTACAGCCAGCGTTTTGTTCATAGGACTATCTTTAGCGCGTGTCAGAAAGGTTCGTATGGTAGAGTTGGACGCCGGATGTGCTGAGTGCATTTTCATCTTCCTCTGCTTGGAAATAATTAAAAGACATAGGCATAGCATGCCAATTTATCTCTATCATTTACCACAGGGTTTACAAAATAAATATTCCTATCCTCATTAGCATCACCTTTTCATGTCGTGCTAGATGAAATTAGCCCTCACCTGAGTTGCGTACTTGCGCTAAGAACAGTTTTTACTGCTATGCCGTATAAATATATATTATGGTACTACATTTACACGCTGTTTGTGTTATTCAATGGTATTCCAAAGCTTTAATTCATCCCACCTTTTTTCATACTTGAACCATCTTCACGCCCTCCTCTCTTAATCCTCCTTAGACCTCCCTAAATTTAGATACATTCCATCAAATCTAAGCTTGAGGAGAATCCTCACACTTAAAATAAGAATAACTCTACGGATATTCTAGAAGTGTAATTGCTGCCGGCAATTGTATAAACTATCTACCTGAAAAACATGTGACAGAACCTCAGATGAAGAAGTTCTAAGCAAATACAACTCAGGCAAACAAAGTTCCCCACAAATCGTTATAGAGAAAGGAGGATTAGAGAGGCGAGGAAGTGAGACATATGTTAGACTTTACCAGCAGATTATATTAATATCTTGCAAATGAAAATTCAACTGTTTGCAACCCACTTGCAAACCAGTGAATGAAAGTTAAAACAGGAGTCAAAGTAACCCAATGATTGGAGGATAACTAAAAATGTGTAAAAAAGAAAGACTATCTTCCAATAAAGATCATCATGATCAGTTGTCATGATCAAACAACTTGACTGCGATGCGTATTAACAACATTAGAGCTAGGTCGTTTTTGCGTGTGTATTTCTTTGCCTGGTATAGTCGATTATTTCAAAAGCCTCTGGAATATGCCTTCATTGTTATCCATATTTCTGCATTGATTGGTCTTCTTTTATTTCTCTAAAGAAAAAGGACAGTTCTTCTCCATCCTCTGTATGAAGTCTTTTCCTTTAATGTAGATTATTTAATTCCATCAGAAGATACTTCTTCGCTATATGTCCTTCCATTAATTGGCATTGTTGAATTGTCATCAGCCATGTCACTGGCAGACCTGATCAATATTTATTTCTGTGGATATTAGCTAACAGTTCTGTTGACATCCAGATCATATCTATTCTGGCGACCATGATAAATGTCTGTTATGACAATAGAAGGGTTATGTATTGTTTATCTTTTATCATTCTTTCGTTGCTCCGATGGTGATCTTTTAGAAAATCTGTATGTTCGAATCTAAAATCATTGAGAGTAAAAAAACAAAGTATGAGGGGAGTCTTTTCTGTTCTTGCCTTATCGTTTCTTATGGCACTCCTGTCTTCTATTAGTATCACAGTTAATTTGTACTCAATTCCCATTAAAATCTCCCATCAAAACTATGAGTTAAGGCAGATATCCATGTTGCAATAATTTTCATTTGTAGTTTTCTATTAAAATTATTCTTGATTTCATGCGGGCATAGATTGAAATCAGGAGTTTTCATATATTGTCCATTATTTCCACCATTTAGTAATCTCGTCCATCCGTCATCGTATAGCAATCAATTCACTGGACCCAGTCTTCTATTGTTAATAGGGCTGCTATATACATCCACTTCTCTCGTTTTCTTGCATGTTGTTAGTCCAATAAAGTAAATATAATTTCCTTAATCCTTATCGACCTGCGTATCCTTAACACTTAGTTACTATGCGTTGTTTTTTAATAAGTACTCTGCACTTGACAGACCTTGTATCAAATTTATAATGTATCTATTATAGGAAAAGTATTGTCCTTCCTTTGTAAACAGCTGAGTTAAGTCTGTTTATTGTAATTGTATCAGTTATTCTCTCTTCCCATGATCTTCTGATTTTTATACGCGTAAGGGTGAGCAACTCTCGCACAATCTTACTTTATCAGCATTCTGCACTTTACATCTCCACCCTTTTCTGGGCTGCACTACTCGCACTTTTCTTACTTTTTCAGATCACTGATTGTGTGCAGCACCTCTTGGAGTTCAATAAAAGTGACAGTTCTTTTTAAACGACCTCCTCTTTCCCGTCAGAATAACAATACAAATAAATTCTAGTCTTCTTCAATTGAATCAATTCATGTCTCTGTTCTGCCATGTGATGCGATTAAGCCTTCCGGAATCAGAAGCCATACTATAATTACACGCCTATTTTTTTAAGTAGAATTTGGTCAAGAAAATCAGTATTCTGCTTCTCATCTCCTGCTCACTCTTGTGGGTACTTGTTTCAGACCACAATCTCCTTATCTTTATATTTCAATGTTTTCTTTCTTGCTATCTGGCTCAAATTTTGCATTTTAATGGCTTTCTTTGTAAATCTGGTGTGAACTCCCTCTTGGGTAAAGCTATTTCTCCATTCGCATATCTTTGTGAAATTTACGCGGCATAAAAACCTGCGTCTATTCTCACTTCAATTTCAATCTTCTCATCTAGGCTTTGATTCCCCCAAAGGCATTCAGCCCTCTAATTTGATCGTCTGAACATCCTATACTACAGCAAGATTTTGTCCCTTTTCTTCCTCTCTGTCTTTTGCACTGAGATAAAACTGATCTGGCTACCAAATCCTCCCATCCTTCAGGCAATCTCCACTTTTAATCTTGTTCAAATCCACAGTTAATCATGCTCTCACCAATATCGACCGAATCCTCTCTATAACTCTTTGTTACATTTATCTTCAATTTTATTGGGAAGTCCACATCTATCATACCAAATTCATCATCATTGTGTTTGAGAATGTTCGATCCACCAGTTTACCTCATTCGTTTTTCCTGATTCTTATTTTTTTCAGGTGTTCTCTGTATCGTTCCCTTTCAATATTGTGTCTGTTCTTATTTTGAATATTTTGAGAGATTCCACTTGGCCCACTCAAATCATCGTGCGCACAGCCCTCCAAAGCCTGATGAGCATCACTTTTTCCTGCTTCTTTTCGTTGCATGTAACGATTGTGTCTGTACTTCGAGCGTTGTCCTTCCACTAATGGTGAAGAGGAAGAATGGTAGAAGTGAAGGACCAGCCGGCTGTTAGTTCTTATTAATTTCCAGACAACCTTCAAAATTTCAAGTTCTTCTAGACCTCTTAAATCTACTTGAGATAAAATAACCAATTGGTAGATTCCAAGTAAAAATAATGGGAAAAAAAGAAGCCAAAAAATAATAATAATAAAAAAAAATTTCTTCAGATTCTTGTAACTTAATCAATGAGTGAGAACAGCAGTAAAACTGAAAAACTGGATAAAGAAAAATCATAAACAGAAAAGGAAAAAAATTGTTTTATCCTGAAGAGACGCGAAAAAGTAGAAAATAAAAAAGCTAAAGAAGAATAAGAAGTTCTTCAGCGTTCTTCCAACCACCCTTTAATCAATTAAAAGAGTTCTCAGTTGATACAAAAGATCGACTGTACAGATAAATAAAAGAAATGCCACATCTACACACTACACACAGCGACACACACACCATAAACCCAGAGTGATGGAAAATTATAATAGAAAAATGAAAATTACATGAGGGTAGGGAGATGAAAGAAAAAAGACATCACAGAGAACTGCCAAAAAACATCCACTTAAAACAAAAAAGAACACAAAGGAAAACTATTAATTACTAAGAAACTTTTCCTTTAAAATAAAATAGCAAATGTTAGAATAATTAGACTTCAGAAACAAAAAGAAAGACAATTCCCAAAAGAAGAAGGGCCCCAAAAGGAGAGAGTATGATATTTGTCTTGCAAAGTTTTCCTTATGGGTTCAGGAGAATGAGCCTATCACAAAAAAGTAACGTTAGAAAACCAAAAAGTAAGCTAAACAAGCAGTGGGGTTTGTTAAAGGTTAAGAAATAGCCAGCCTTATATGAAAAAGTAAAAGAGCAGCACTGCAACGCTTATTTAGTTATCCAAAGCTTTTGTTAAAATTAGTATCACGTTCTCATCCAAGAGATCATAATGCAGTCTTACTTTACCTGATAAAACTTCAACATCAATTCACCATGGCTACTCTAATAAGAAACCCAGACTATATGGAGCACCCGTCCGCAAATAATACCTCTCAGCCCATTGCACTTTCCAGTCTATCTATTCAAGACAAGGCCCAAAGTCACTTGTAAAAGAAGCTCTCAGATCTTCCTTTAGAGTTGTCTGGTCCAAATGAGAAACAAACAAATAGAATTAATTTCCAAGCTCTTACGTAGTTTGGCAGTTGTCACTAAAGTTTTTTGAAAGATTACTATCCCTCACTCTTCTATCGTGTTCCCCCTCCTAATTATATTCAAAAACAAAAAGATATAAATGAAAATATTTAATTTAAAAAGGGAAAAGAATTAAAAAAGATTGACTAGAAAGCGAGTCTCTAGCCAAAATATTATAAAATCAAAAAGGAAAGAGAAAGAATGAGAAAAAAAAAGCAAAAAGAAAACCAGTCCAATTTCAAAAATTATTAAAAAATCAATGAGATAAAAACTCCAGCACAAACACCAAATCACCTGATATGACTTCCCTGTTTTAAAATCACACTGCTTA